>CM039125.1:28181645-28243613 GCA_022036555.1 Microstegium vimineum
TTACACCTTGTTGAAGGTCTAAAGAATGTAGATTACTGGAAAACAAAAACTGAACTAGTAATGAATTAATGATCAAGGACTCTGCACCGGCCACCAAAATTCAAACGCTTCCCACGCTTTGAAACTTGAACCGCCTGATGATCTCGCGCCCTATAAATACCAAGCTGATCGATGAGAGCCAATAGCACCAGCATTTATCACACACTAACCAACAGGCAGGATCAGCTAGCTAGCTCCTCTGACCACGGTCACCCAGCCATCTCACCGGAGGAGAAACGAAGCAGCTAGCCATGAAGACTACTAGCTCGGCATTGCGGTCCTCCTGGTGCTGGTGCTGGTGCTGGTGGCTGTGGAGGCCGCGGTGCAGGTGCGGGCGACGTCTCGTGCCCCGACGTGCTCGACGACCTGTCGCCGTGCCTGCCCTTCCTGCAGGGCAACGCACCCCAACCCAGCAACCAGTGCTGCGACGGCGTGAGGCCCTCTTACGCGGCCGCGTACACCGGGCCCTTGAGGCAGTCCACGTGCCGGTGCCTCAAGGCGGCCTACCTTCAGGTCCACGCCCAACTGCCCGAGGCGCAGGAGCTGCCCGGTGACTGCGGCGTCCCCGATCTCCTACAAGATCACCCCCGACATCGACTGCGACCAGTGAGTGCTAGCTCGTACACAACTGCACAGACCGGCACGTTCGTACACCATGCGTTGCGTGCACCCTGGCACGGGCCGGCCGGGTACATGTTTTGAGGCCTGAAACAACTCATTCGTTTAAACTTTTTCAGGAGAGGAATGAATAGCTAATAATTTTTTTAATCAGTACCAGTGAGCACGTATATTGACATCCATGTAACGCTATACTACAACACACTAAAAATAGTGCCAGCCTCTATTTGCGAGGAAAAAATAGTGTCAGCCAACGGTCGATAAGAGTAGCAAATTACAACACGAACTTTGACCACCTAAATAAAACAAATTAAAAGTACAAGCTTTTGCCTAGTTTTCTCTGAGCTGGAGTTATTCATTTGCAGTGATAAATAAATTAAAAAAGAGAAATACATACAGGCCGCATACGTATGTAGAGTACTCTCTCCATTTAAATGTTTTGATGTTTTATGATTTTTATTTAAGCCAGGTTAGTAGGGCTCGGCTGAAATTATCCATGCACCCCTATTTATTAAAAACAGTCCATTTTAATTAAGCCTCTAAATAAAAGTAATTTATAAAGACATGTAAAACACAATCTTGAGGTGCTATGCATCGATCCATCCTAGTTTCACAGGCTAAAACGCATCAGGGTTTTTTTTTCTGAATTTTTTTGATAAAATTACAATCCTAATGGTTCATCAATATAGTAGCCTTTTGGAGTACCTTGCAAACTTGACCGTCACCTTCCCTTTTAGGCGTTTTGTGGCAGTCAAATCAAACATTACACGCGAAACTAACTAACATTATTTGCCCCGTTTGTATTGGCAGGATTGAATGAAGGGATACTGTTCCCTTATCAGAATCCATACGACGGATGGTGATGATCAGTGCCCTGCACTAGCACTGAGTACTAGAATAAAAAAAAAGGATTTGGTGATGTTGTGCTGTTTAGTACTGTTCGCCTGTAATCGTGTGATGCCGTCGTCGGCTTGTTCTATCTGTGTTTGATCTCGCCTGTACTCGTGTTTGCAACTAATAATCAACTATATATACATAATGTTGTGATCCATTTATATTGTCAACTCAATGTCGCCTGTATTCACGCTTATCGTATTGTGGTACACCCTTCTCACTAAACACCGATCCTAGTCGCGCGTTTTAGCTTCTTAATTCACTTTTAAGTACAACAATAGCATTCAGGTAAGTAAGCGTACCGTGGGTCTGTGGCCATATATAACATAGATGAAGCCGCGGCACTGGGCATAACAGCCTTTATAGTACTTCTCTAGCTGTCTTAACAAGAAGAATCAATTTATTTGTGTTATTGGCGTAAAATATGGCCACTCACTAGAACATTACAACATGCAGATAGCAGATCGATAAAGCTTCGGCACGCTAGTGCAGATCGGAGTATCCGACCATCCTAACGTCTCGATGGAGAATTTTATGGCGTTGTTTTCAAAACTACTATATCATACAAAATAAAATAAAACTCAGATGAAACACAACTCTTAGTGGAGAGTTTCATTCTATATTTTTATAGACATTAATTCCATGACTCATAGAGTGTTGATTTTCGTGCAAGACAGTTTATTTCTTCTCTTTCTTCTTAAATGCACAGTCATGTCGTAAAAAATGCTTATGTAGCAACTTATTTAATGCAAATGAAACTCCCACTAAGGACAGTCCCAATGGTAGAAACTAGACACGGTTTCCATAATAGCCACGTCAACAAAAAAATCATCTATATAAACTATACCGCACAGTGGACGTGTCTTTCCCTAATAAATGTTGCTATTTTTTTTTTCCTTTCTTCATCCCAACTCCATCGTCTCTCTCCTTACCCCATGTACAGCAAGCTCGTGTATGTATTTTGAGAGCGTCCTCACCACCAGATGGAAGAAGCTTGCATTCGCACATGAGATTTGAGGAGGATAGCAGAGCAAAGCCACATGCGGCCACAGAGGATTTGGAGGAGGCCTGTTGTTCGTGCGCGGGTGGTGGCAGCCGCACCGGCGTTCTGGTCAGCTCCGGCATCAACGGAGGAGCCTCGCCACGGAGGACCCTGTGCTCGTGTTCGTGGAGCTCCACCTCAACTGAAGAGCCAGAGCGGCGTGGCCTAGCGCGCCCGGTGCAGGCGGCCACGGTGGCGCGGAGCCCCTTCTCCAGTGGCGGACTGCGACCTCGCGGCAGCGGACGGCGAGGATGCGGCGGACGGCGAGCGGAGCGGCGCGGAGAGGGGGGCCGTGAGCGGACGGCGAGCGTTGCGGCCACGGCGGACTGCGACCTCGCACACCGCCAAATGCAGATAGAAACGATCGGTTTCTTCCCAACGGTGAATTTGCCGTTTCTTGATGCATCGGGGCGAGGGTCGAGGGTCGACTTCGTTTCTCTCAGAAAGAAACCGTTTCATGTGTTTCTCTCCTCCTTCCTATTAATTGACTGCCACATCAGCAATTTTTATCTACATGACGTTCTAATTAAGAGGGATAAAAACCACCTTAAATGCCTATTGAAACTGCCCTAAGACTAGCCAAGCTTGGAGACCACTTAGCAATGCAAACTTATTCTCTTTTGACTCAATTAGTAAGATAGTAGTCTTTGAATTAGTAAGACTTAAATTTAGCCTTTCTAGAAAGACTTAATTAAATTTGACCTTCTTGTTACTCTCTCTCTCTCTCTCTCCCTTTTTAACAGTCCCTTCTTATTTTCCAGCAAGTCAAACATACTCATTTTTATTAAATATATAATAAAATATAAATATTGTAATACATAATAAGTATTATTAGTAGACCATTAAATCTGTTTTTATAATAAATTTATTTGTACATACAAATATTATTTTTTTTTATAAATCTAGTTACACTTAGAAAAGTTTAACAAGCCCGCTTCTCATTTATTAAGGGACAAAGCAAAGTCTAATATTTATCCAAACATTTGAGCAATACACCTTCATTAATCAGTAGTATCGTTAATCAAAGAAAATTTGAAAGTTGCTCGCTTAGGTCAGTCTCAATGACGTTTCATGAAGGTTTCATGCACATTAAATGGGATGTCACATCAACAGATTTACACTTTTTGCATGAAACAATGAGGAAAGAGAGGGTAAATGTTTCATGGTGATGAAACTATACAACGTTGTTTCTAAAATGTTAAAAACCGTGTAAAATCCCTACTGAGGGCACTCCCAATGCAGAAACTAAGAGAGTTTCTACAATTTATAACTCTATGTCAAAAAACTACCTATTATAATACAGTTATTCAATCCTCAAGTCTTCCAATAATTCATCCATTGTCTTCACCGGATTCTTTGCTCCAACTTTCTTCCTCCGTGTTCACCACCAGAAGGGCAATACATAACAGCTCGCGTGAATAGTGAGCTGCAACATGCATCCCATGGCGGACACTGGCGTGACCGGCTTTTCTTTCTTGTCTCTCGGCCCCGCACTCACATGCTCACGTACATCACCGCCTCATGGTTCTACGAGAGGCTGCCTGCTCACTGGTGAGCATTCATTTCGTTCTTGGTAGATTGATGCGTGATGCTTATGAGGTGTCAGATGTCTTGTATTTTTTGTTGGCCTTCTTGGTGGCGCAGAGAGTAGCAGTAAGCGCTTTCACGGCGCGGTCAAGAGCTCGACGAGCTCACGGCAAGATCCGCGCGGCTGCGTTCGCGCGGATGCGACGTAGCTACCGGTGGCCGACGACCTCCTCTGCAGACCCCGGCACAGCGGATCTGGACGGGCGGATAGAAACGACGGAGTGCCGATTCTAGCATGGACTTAGCATGGACTTGAGTCTTATTTAGACTCGGTTTTTTATATTTTTCTTCTCTTCCCTCATTAAATTGGTTGTCCCATTAGATTTTTTATTACGTGGCAGGTTCATTTAATTTCTATAGAAACTATGTAGATTCTACGTTGGGACTGAGAACCTTTCTTAGTTTCATAGGATACATACAAAACAAATGTATGATGGAGATAAGAGAGAAAAGAAAAGGAGAGACATTGATAACCGCTTGAAACTATGTAATGAAATTATGCATTGAGAGAGAGACTCAATTCATGTTAAGTTTCATACAATTAGGAAAGTGTGCGGTGAAATATTGCATTGAGACTGACCTTGCTCTTCTGTTCAACCCTATAACTAGGATTTTGTAAGTAATTAGCAACATGTTGGCTCCCATCATTAATATTGACCCTACTAACAAATTTAGAATTTCTGCCTCAAAAACCATTTCTTTTGTTAAAATTGGACCATCCGGTATCATTGACTCGGCCGTTCGGTGTGGACAGTGAGTTAGCAATAGCGCTAACCTATTGAAACTGGACTATCTAGTTTGTCGAGACTATATACATGAACACTTTCAATCATAGGTTGTTCAACAACTGCAAATTGCCCTTGGTTTTGTCAGTTTACATGCCTAGTAATAGTATGTATAGAAAATTCATCAAAAGAAGATATGACCTTTATGATTTTATCTAAATGGGCATTCAATGACCCATTAAAAGCTTCAACTTGTTTCACACCCATGTATTGTCAAAATTCCAGTCAGAATAACAGAGCTTCATACTCTCTCGATGAGATTTGTTTTCCTACTAGGTGGCCTTTCCAATCTTACAACACTCGACATCTTAGGGCATGTTTGTTTGCCCCTGTCACATCGAATCTTTCGTCCCTCATTTGATCTATTTAAAATATACTAATTAAAAAAGTAATTTGTCAACCGGAGACAAATTCGCAAGACGAATCTTTTAAACCTAATTAGTTCATATTTTGACAATGTTGTGCTACAGTAAACATTTGTTAATCATATATTAACTTAGCTTAATAGAATTGTCTTATTAATTCCTGCATGGGCATGTAATTAGTTTTATAAGCAGTTTATTTTTAATAGACTAAACTAGTGTCGGAAAATTCGATATGACATGACAAATAAATTTTCCACGGAACCAAACACATCCTTAGGAGGTATTCGCGGGTGTTTCAGGTGAAGAACGAGTGTATAGACCGCATTGTTGACCTGTTAGTCGGCCTTACTATTTGGTCTTTCCTACATTGCATGTCTTGCACGTGTGTGGCCTTGTGCGACCTAGCCCTTGTAAGTATCTGATCGGAACCCATGTTAGCACGTGGATTCTATTTCATGTTGAGCCAAATCTCTAGAAAAACCTTAGAAGGTGATGTTAGGAATAACCTGGATGGCTACTCGCTACCACGGATTAATTATCGTGATAAAATAGGATACTTGCTTATAGATGATCATAGATTACCTTCCTGATGACGGCGCAGCGAAAAACTTAGCGGAACGCGCGTAGTAGATGTAGTCGACGTCGACGAAGTAGCCGTACGGTATGGCGTAGTGTGCAACACAACAACACCTCAACGAACGTCCACACGTACGGAGAGAAGAACGATGCAGCGAAGTGTGTTAGCACTACGCAATGCGCTGGACAACAACACACTAGTACAAAACCTGACTATGCAGGCGGTTCGGAACGCATTTGTACAGGCAGTTTTCCGAACCGCCGACGCTGGGGGCCAGTAGAGCGGTTGCCTTAGAACCGCCTGTAGAAACTCATTTTCACAGGCGGTTCTCTTAGTGAACCGCTTGTGTAAATGGATCATTTACAGGCGGTTCACTAAGAGAACCGCCTGTAGAAATGTTTTTCCAGTTTTAATTTTTTGTATTTATATATTTATATATATTACTGTATTATTTAATATATACATATATATTGTTATTGAAACTACTAAACCCTATTGGATGGTGTTCAAATATATAGCAACATGTAAATTAAATATCTCAGACATAGATTTCTTTCTTCAAAGTACCATGCTCGCAATAAAGTTACAAGTATATGGCACATTATATACATGAGTCTCACACTCACACACATAAAGTTACAGGTCTATATACATCAAGAGTTTGGACTTGTCCTCTAAAAACCGGACCGAGTAAGATTTAGGCTATAAACCTCTGTTAGCGCTCCGTACTCGGGCTTAGCTAATTCACTCTCATAATCATGATATTTCCCTACACTTGAGATGACTTGTTTGATGAGGAAAATACACACGTCCTCAACTATGGCGTACAATGTCTTTTCGTTGATGGTCGTCGTCTTGGTTTTTTTCTTGGAAGGTTTCTTCATAGTTGTTAAGTCTCCTCCTCTCATGTGCTCGCACACGTAGTATCCACACAGGATAGATCCTGCTGGTTGCTTGTGGCACTATAAAACAAAAAATTAAAGTGGTTATTTATAGATGCTCGCACACATAGTATATCCACATAGTACATGTATGATCGGTATTCATAAGAGTAAGTTTTCATACTTACCGGCCAGTCATATATAACTTCCAATGACTCCTTTTCTTTTTTCTTCGATTCAACCTTTCCACCGTGCATTATATAAAACTGTCATGCCCTACGAACTCGAATACAATCACCATGTTAATTATTCTTAAATTCTCATAATACAAAAGTATACGTGCATATCTCAACTTACATCTCTAGCATCTCAATGAAATGTCCATAGCTCGATGGATCGTAATTTGCAGAGTCTAATACCACCACCCTTCCTTTTTTAGGATAAATGACGACGCAGATCTAGTGGTCCCTGTATGATACAAATTATTATGTAGTTTGATTACCCAAAGTTATATGGTGCCACCACCGAAACTCATGTACTTACCCAAAGTTGTACGGTGCCATTATCGATTTCTTGTCTTGATACTTTTTCATACACTTTGAAACGTAGAAGGAGTACTTGGCTTCAAATTTAAACTGTAATTGTTACTTTTTTGCGGCCCGTGCTTCAACTTGTAAGCCTCTTAAATCGTCGTTGTCTTCCCCGATTCTGAATGTGTGCCTTTCTTCGCATATATCAATTGGGTTCAGATAGGCAATCCTTTCCTCGGCAAAACAATCGAGGTTCATACCGTAAGTCTGCTCCTGCTCATCAAATAGCATTCTACAAGGCACATGCATATATGTCAGATATTGAACATTTGAACTACAACGCATGTATAACTATGTAACACTTACAATGCAAACGTCGTTATTATCTGTACGTCTAGTCTCTCGAGGTTCATCATCAACCAAATGTCTTCAAAACTAATCATGCACAGATTATGATCACTTTGAAACGCCTTATGGGGTATAGACACATTGATGGCGTGAATGCCAACAGAAGAGGCTCTCATGTACTAGTCATGCATCCTTTTGACATTGTTTGAGACCTTTTGGAGTTTCTCCTAGCTTAGTAGAGGCTTTCCCACCACATAGTTTTTAGGCACAGACTTGTAGTTTTCCCAAGTTGGCACCTTGAATTTGCAGGGAATTACCTTAGGCACCGGTTGCGCTGACTTCGTGAGCTCAGACAACTCGAGGACTTGACTGGTGCATTTTTCCTCAATTCCTCTCAAAAATCTAGTCGTGCTAGCTATTTTTTTCTTTTGCTCGAATTGGGAAATCAACTTGGGGATAGGAAACTTCTTCTTTGGCGGCGCTGGTGGATCTGGTGTTTGTTTAGGATCTTTGGGTTGTGGGGAAGGTGTGGATTTTTGTGGTGGATGTGGCAGAGGTGATGTTTGTGGAGGTGATGATTGTGGCAGAGGTGATGAATGTGGCAGAGGTGATGAATGTGGCGGATGTGATGAATGTGGCGGAGGTGATGGAGGTGGCGGAGGTGACCGAGGTGGGCTCGCAGGAGAATGGATTGGTGATGGTGGTGGGTTTGGAAGAGGATCAGTGAAAGGTCCTAGATGGCTAGAGCGGGGGTGAATAGCCTAATAAAAAAATCTACAAATCACTAGAGCAAAAGTTTAGATAACACTTAAGCGAAGCTTTTTGCTCTAGCTCTACTTGGGGTGCAAAGCCACCTATCAAATGCAATTCTAGTTAGCTAAGTGCCTAACAATCAATAGCAAGAACCTAAGCCACTTAACTTGAGCTATCAAGAACAACTAACAAGCTAAACTAACAAGCTAACTAAACAAGATATGACGAAGGTAAATACAAGAGAGGAGGTGATTGCTTATACCAATGCCTTATGTAGAGAATATACCAATGAAGAATCAATCACCACAAGAACACCAAAGAGTAGCTGGGAGACAACATGACAATTGATTTTCCTCTCGAGGTTCACTTGGTTGCCACCAAGCTAGTCCCCATTGTGTCGACTACTCAAATGGTGATTCGGTGGCTAATAGGCAATGACAAGCCTAGCCCACTAACTTGGGCGCCACAAGAATCCACTCAAATGAGAGTAACTCAAGGACACGAGCAATCCACTAGAGTTACCCTTTGGCGCTCCACCGAGGTGGGTATAAACCCTCTCACAATCGATGAAGCCAGACGCACACAATCACCAAATGCGCTGAAGCTTCTCCACAATCGCCAAGCCGTCTAGGTGTTGGCAAACACCAAGAATAACAAGAAAACTCCACGGCGACGACGATGACCAAGTGCCACTAAGATGCAATGCAGTGATCAAAGAACTTGGATCACTCAAACTCTCACAAGTATGCAACAAGAGTGAAGAGAGTGAATTGGGGGCTATCTCAAGCAAGCACAAGTATGTCAAATGAATGGGAGGTGCAAGAGAGAGGCCTAGGAGCCGGCCAAGACACTTAAATAGATTTGCAAACAAAGCTAGCCGTTTTACCCCTTTCCTTGCTTTCCTGCGTAGCTCCGGACGCAATCTTCATGGGGGGTCCGGACCAACGCGTCCGGACCACCTTGCAGTTTGAATTCGCCCGTTGGCGCCCTTCTCTGTCCCTGCTGCGCATCTCCGGACACAGTCAACAGTAGAGTCTGGACTCGCTTTTCCTTGCGTCCGGACCAAACTCAGAGAGCGTCCAGAGAGCTCCTGAGCTCCGAACCTGCGTCCGGTGTTCTCCGTCCGGACACAACTCAGCGTCCGGATAATTAGATCAGAGGAGTACAGAGAGCGCTGAGCTCCGGACGCTGCGTCCGGAGTCTTGCGTTCGGACCATCATCAGCGTCCGGACCTCCTGTCCAGAGAGGCCGAGGCTAGGGTATGCCTCCGGTAGCAAGACCATTTGTCCGGACTTCCACTCACTTGCGTCCGGACCCTGCGTCCGGAGCCCTTTTGAGTTCCAAACTGAGCCTCCTCTTCTTCTCCATGCTTCCATGTGCTAACACCAAGTGTTCCAACCACTTAAGCCCTGTGTTAGTCTTTTACAACATAGTTCATGGATTTTACTTTAGTTCTTTGTGTCACTTAGGTTCATTTTAGATATGCAATGCAAATGACCTAGTGGCACATGATAACCGCAATCGAAACGAGTTTTCCCGTCTTAATAGTACGGCTATCTATCCTAAAGGTGATCACACTCTCTATAGTGTCTTGATCACTAAACCAAAAATGACCCTATAATTATACCTTTGCCTTGAGCCCATTTTTGTTTTCTCTTTCTTCTTTCCCTTAGTCCATGGAACACTTGATTCATCATGATCATCCATCTAGCCCCATGTACTAAGGTGAACCACCCTATCTTGATCATAAACTTAGTTCAAGGGTTAGTCCATAGGTTTCATCAATTAACCAAAACTAAACAAGGTCTTTCAATCTCCCCCTTTTTGGTAATTGATGACAACCTTTCACAAATAAATATATATAATGAAAATTTTCACTTTGGTAGTATTAGCTCCCCCTACATATGTGATATATGAATTTGGTTCATTTTGATCACATATGCATGAATAGGAATTTTGGGAGAATGAATGCTACCAAATGATGCTAAGGTGTGTAGGATGGACCTTTGAAGCGTGATACCAGTCGGAGTGCAATATAAACCATCCTTAGCACCATGCATGCCTAGAAACCACTTGAAAAGCAACTTGGAAACACTTTGAGAGAACTAGATACCACTTAAAAGATGTAAGACTTAAGCATACTAGTTATTCAAGCACCAAGATATTGTGTTTCTAGCAATCACCACACAAGCATATCATGAATATAAGTACATATGCAAGCAAGCACTTATGAATGCACAAATATATGCAACAACTTTATTCATAGTCTTGCTCCCCGTACTTGTGTGCTTTCATTTTCAAATTTTCAAAATTAATTTTTTCTTTGTCTTACTACTTATTCTTACTAACTTCTCCCCCTTTGTCATCTATTATCATAAAAGATGTGCTCAAAGGTTTGATTATTGGAGAGAAGCTTAGTTGTGGTTCAATCTAGATTACTTGCCCCAAGCTATTTAACTTGGTTTAAACCATGGACAAGCTTGTTCACACATCCTAGAATGGTTATCTTGCCCATGTTGAGCTAAACATTTGAAGTTCATGATCTAGATCAAACACTAGGATTGCAAGCCCACAAATATGTCATATGCTACCACTAGATCAAGTCAAGCATAGAAGCAATAGCGGTACCATATAAGCATCAAATCATTTGATTTTCATGAATGATCCTAATGAATTGATTTCTAGATGCACTAGCGAGTCCTAATAAGGATGAATGACATGTCAATCAACTTGTACCTTGCATAGCTTGAAGAAGAGGCATGTCATATATGAGGGGTGCATCAGCACATATTTGAGAAATCAAGAATGTTCAATTCATTTCTTATCTTGCAAAACCTCTTCTCATCAAGTGGCTTGGTGAATATGTCGGCAAGTTGATCATCGGTGCCAACACTTGTGATTTTGATATCACCCTTGAGTTGATGCTCTCTTATGAAGTGGTGCCTCACATCAATGTGATTGGTTCTTGAATGTTGAACCGGATTGTTGGTTAGCTTCACCGCACTTTCATTGTCACATAGCAATGGCACTTGCTTGAAGTTGATCCCATAGTCATTCAAAGTTGCTTTCATCCAAAGCAGTTGAGCACAACAACTACCCGCACTTATGTATTCGGCTTTGGCGGTAGAGACTGCAACACTATTTTGCTTCTTTGATGACCAAGATACAAGTGACATGCCTAACATTTGACATGTGCCCGATGTGCTCTTTCTATCAATCTTGCATCCCGCATAGTCGGAGTTCGAATATCCAATTAGCTCAAAGTTAGACCCCTTTGGATACCACAATCCAACATCTTGTGTATGCTTCAAGTACCTCAATATCCTCTTTGTAGCCTTCAAGTGACTTTCTCTTGGAGAGGCTTGGAATCTTGCACACATGCATACATTAAACATCACATCCGGCCTAGAAGCGGTCACATAGAGTAGGCTTCCAATCATAGACCGATACAACTTTTGATCCACCATATTGCCACTAGCATCACTATCCAAGTGTCCATTAGTGCCCATTGGAGTGCTAATGCCTTTAGACTCTTCTAAGCCAAACTTCTTCATCATATCCTTGATGTACTTTCCTTGACTCACAAAGGTGCCATTCTTCAATTGCTTGATTTGAAGACCAAGGAAGTAGCTAAGTTCACCAATGCAATCATTGACATTTCAAACACATTTGCCGTAATTTTGCCAAATTCTTCACAAAATTCTTGATTGGTGGAACCAAATATGATGTCATCCACATAGATTTGGAGCACAAATAGATCATTGCCAAGCTTCTTAGTGAAGAGAGTAGTGTCAACCTTCCCCACAATGAACCCTTTAGATAGAAGGAAGTCCCTCAATCTTTCATACCATGCTCTAGGTGCTTGCTTCAAGCCATATAGAGCCTTCCTCAACTTATACACATTGTTGGGCTTCTTGTCATCTTCAAATCTGGGAGGTTGCTCAACATACACTAGCTCATTGATATAGCCATTCAAGAAAGCACTCTTCACATCCATCTGGTATAGTTTGATATTGTGTGCACATGCATAGGCCAATAGAATTCTAATTTCCTCTAATCTTGCAACCGGTGCATAGGTTTCTCCAAAGTCAAGACCCTCAACTTGAGTGTATCTTTGAGCTACCAATCTTGATTTGTTCCTCACAACTATACCATCTTGGTCTTGTTTGTTTCTAAATACCCATCTTGTGCCAATCACATTGTAGTTCTTGGGTCTTTCAATTAGTTCCCAAACTTGGTTCCTAGTGAAATTGTTGAGCTCTTCATGCATAGCATTGACCCAATCAACATATTGTAGGGCTTCATCAATCTTTGTTGGCTTGAAAGATGACACAAAGGAGTAGTGCTCACAAAAAGATGACAATCTTGATCTTGTTTGAACACCACTTGTAATATCACCAACAATTTGATCAATGGGGTGATCTCTTGCAATGTTGGTTGGTTGGAGAGTTGGACGTTGATTGCTTGAGCTTGGTTGAGATGAAATAGAAACTTGTTGATCTTGTGCTTGAGAGCCACTAGCTTGCTTGATAGGTGAGTTGAGCACTTGATCTTTATCATCTTCAATGTCAATTACTTGCCTAGGCCTAATATCACTAATATACATGCTTTTCATAGCATTTGTCAATTGAGGACCACTCACATCTTCTAGGTTCTCATTCTCAACTTGAGAGCCATTGGTTTCATCAAACTCAACATCATGAACCTCCTCAAGTATACCACTAGCCGAATTTCACACTCTATAGGCTTTGCTTGTGGTTAAGTAACCAAGTAGGAACCCTTCATCACACTTCTTGTCAAACTTTCCAAGTCTTGTTCCTTTCTTCAAGATGTAGCATTTGCACCCAAAGACTCTAAAGTATGCAATGTTTGGCTTTCTTCCATTCAATAGCTCATATGGTGTTTTCTCCATCATTGGGTGACAATACAACTGGTTGCTAGAGTAGCAAGCGGTGTTGATAGCTTCGGCCCAAAAGGATTGACTCACATTGTACTCACTAAGCATAGACCTTGCGATATCAATCAATGTTCTATTCTTCCTCACAACATGGCCATTTGATTGTGGAGTGTACTTGGCCGAGAGTTGATGTTTGATTCCCAATTCATCACATAGCTCCTCAACTCTTGTATTCTTGAATTCACTTCCATTGTCACTTCTCACTTTCTTGATTGTAGTTTAAAACTCATTGTGACATCTCTTGACAAAAGATTTGAAGGTAACAAATGTATCACTCTTGTCATTGAGAAAGAATACCCAAGTATATCTTGTAACATCATCCACTATGACAAATCCATACTTGTTCCCTCAAATACTAGTGTAGGTTGTTGGACCAAATAAATCCATATGCAACAACTCAAAAGCTCTACTAGTACTCAATATGCTCTTTTTAGGATGGGTGTTTCCAACTTTCTTGCCGGCTTGACAAGAGCTACAAAGTTTATCCTTCTCAAACACAACATCTTTCAAGCCTCTTACTAAGTCATGTTTGATCAATCTATTCAATTGCTTCATACCAACATGACCAAGCCTTCTATGCCATAACCAACCCATACTTGACTTAGAGAGCAAACATGTAGACAATTGTGATTCACTAGTATTGAAATCAACTAGGTAGAGGTTCTCATATTTAAAACCTTTGAAGATCAAGTTTGAACCATCTACACTAATGATCTCAACATCATCTATTCCAAATATACACTTGAATCCAAGATCACACAATTGAGCTACCGATAGCAAATTGAAGTTCAAGCTCTCAACAAGCAAAACATTGGATATGCTCAAATCATTGGATATTGCAATCTTACCAAGACCCTTGACCTTGCCTTTGCCATTATCACCAAATGTAATACTATCAATGCCATCATTGGTGTTGGAGTTGATTGATTTGAACATTCTAGAATCCCCGGTCATGTGTTGAGTGCACCCACTATCAAGCACCCAATGCCTTCCTCTGGCTTTGTAATTGACCTACAAAACAAATTAGTTTATTTTAGGTATCCATACTTCTTTGGGTCCTCCAAAGTTAGTGACCAAGGATTTTGGCACTCAAATAGCCTTCTTCTTTGGGCCAACATAAAGTGTGCCAACATACTTAGCCATGATACCTTTAGCACTTTTGGTAAGCATATAACATGAATCAAAGTGCATAGAGGTACCTTTAGCAAACTTGGTTTGGCTCATGTTAAGTTTGCAATATTGGTCTACATGCACTACTTGCTTGCATTTTGTGCAAAACCGGCCATTGCTCCTCACAAAGCTAGGCTTAGGAGTTACAAAGGCCGACTTGCCCTTCTTGGGGGTATAGCCCAAACCCTCTTTGTAATGATAGAATCTTTGGCTACCCAAGCACTTTAGCAAGCGGGCATCTCCACCATATGCCTTACCCAAAGCATGAGTGAGTTCATTAACATCATTTTTCAATTTTTCATTTACAATCACTAGTGTAGCATCATCCTTTGAGCTATCACTAGTAGATGTGCAAGTGGAGGTGCTACATTGTGTCTCGGTTGGTGCAACAATGATAGGAGTGAAAAATGATTCATCTAGAATATCAAAAGTTACTCCAATGCTACATGAAGCAACAACCTTATCCTTGTTTTGATCAAGGAGAGAGGAGTGAGCCTTTTCAAGCTTGTGGTGAGTCCTCTCAAGCTTCTCATGGGCTTCCATTAGCCTCTCATGAGAGCCATTGAGCTCATCAAAGGATTGTTCAAGAGCCTTAAGCTTCTTGTTCAATTCTTTGCACTCCTTTTTTTCTCAAAGCAATCATAAGTTTGCTTCATCATATCAACAAGTTCCTCCTTGGAGTACTCCTCCTCATCATCACTACTATCATCATCACTATCACTATCATCATGAGATTGTACCTTAGTTGGCTTAGCCATGAAGCATGATAGAGTGTCGAAGATGGATGACTTGTTGTTGATAGCAATGCTTGCCAATGTCTTCTTCTTGGTCTTCTTCCTCTCATCATCACTAGACTCATCATCGGAGGAATCACTACTATCCCAAGTCACCATGTATGATTCACCCTTCTTCTTCTTGGTGAATGATAGCTTCTTCTACTTCTTATCATACTTGCTCTTCTTCTTCTCATCATCATCACTATGATTGGGACAATCCACAATCATGTGACCGGTTTGCTTGCACTTGTAGCATCTCTTCTCATATTCTTTGCTCTTGAAGTTATCTCTTCTCTTTCTAGCACCATAGCCCTTCTTCTTCATGAACTTGCCAAACTTGCACACGAAGAGGGCCATCATCTCATCCTCAAGGTCACTAGATTCTTCATCATCACTTGACTCTTGCTTCTTTGCTTTGCCCCTGCTCTTGGATGATGAAGCTTTGAAAGCTAAGCTCTTCTTCTCTTTCTTTTCTTCCTTAACCTCTTCTTCTTCACTTTCTTCATTGTATTGCTCTTCGATCATGATCTCCCCAAGTACTTCATTGGGAGTGATCTTGTCCAAACCATCTCTCCTAATTATTTGCCTCAAAGTTTTGTACTTCTTGGGCAAACAACCAAGAAATCGGTTTGAGAAGTCTTCATTCTTTATCTTCTCACCCAAGCTCTTGAGATCATTGATGATCACTTGGAGCCTATGAAACATCTCCGGGATGGACTCATCATCCTTCATCTTGAAGTGAGATAGCTTGTCCTTGAGCATATACAACTTGGCATTCTTTATTGTTGAAGTGCCTTCATAAGTATCTTCAAGTCTCTTCCACACTTCACTTGCCTTCTCAAGATCTTTGATTTGCTCAAACACTTTTGAGTCAATGCCATTATAGATCACAATGAGAGTGGCTTCATGTGTGGGGGCGGCTTCATCAAGAATGACAAAGTCACTTTCGGTCAAACTCCACACCTTCTCATATATTGAGCCTAGATGCATCTTCATCTTCCTCTTCCAATAATCAAATGATGTGCCATCAAACATTGGTGGTTTGCTTCCCACATGGTTGAATGATATTTGATCCATAAATAACACCGAAGGTTGTTAAGCCTTGATAATAGCGGTGACCACGACTCTGATACCACTTGAAAGGTCCTAGATGGCTAGAGGGGGGGGGTGAATAGCCTAATAAAAAAATCTACAAATCACTAGAGAAAAAGTTTAGATAACACTTAAGCAAATCTTTTTCCTCTAGCTCTACTTGGGGTACAAAGCCACCTATCGAATGCAATTCTAGTTAGCTAAGTGCCTAACAATCAATAGCAAGAACCTAAGGCGCTTAACTTGAGCTATCACGAACAACTAACAAGCTAAACTAACAAGCTAACTAAACAAGATATGAAGAAGGTAATACAAGAGAGGAGGTGATTGCTTATACTGATGCCTTGTGTAGATAATATACCAATGAAGAATCAATCACCACAAGAACACCAAAGAGTAGTCGGGAGACAAGATGACAATTGATTTTTCTCCCGAGGTTCACTTGATTGCCACCAAGCTAGTCCCCGTTGTGTCGACTAATCAAATGGTGATTCGGTGGCTAATAGGAAATGACAAGCCTAGCCCACTAACTTGGATGCCACAAGAATCCACCCAAATGAGAGTAACTCAAACACGAGCAATCCACTAGAGTTACCCTTTGGCGCTCCGCCAAGGTGGGTACAAGCCCTCTCACAATCGATGAAGCCGGACACAATCACCAAATGCGCTGAAGCTTCTCCACAATCGCCAAGCCGTCTAGGTGTTGGCAAACACCAAGAATAACAAGAAAACTCTGCGGCGACGACGATGACCAAGTGACACTAAGATGCAATGCAATGATCAAAGAACTTGGATCACTCAAACTCTCACAAGTATGCAACAAGAGTGAAGAGAGTGAGTTGGGGGCTATCTCAAGCAAGAACAAGTATGTCAAATGAATTGGAGGTGCAAGAGAGAGCCCTAGGAGCCGGCCAAGCCACTTAAATAGCTTTGCAAACTGAGCTAGCCGTTTTACCCCTTTCCTTGCTTTCCTGCGTAGCTCCGGACACAGTCTTCATGGGGGGTCCGGACCAACGCGCATGCATCCGGACCACCTTGCAGATTGAATTCGCCCGTTGGCGCCCTTCTCTGTCCGTGCTGCGCATCTTCGGACGCCGTAAACAGTAGAGTCCGGACTCATTATTCCTTGAGTTCGGACCAAACTCAGAGAGCGTCTAGAGAGCTCCTGAGCTCCGAACCCGCGCCCGGTATTCTCCGTCCGGACACAACTCAGCGTCCAGATAATTAGACCAGAGGAGTACAGAGAGCGCTGAGCTCCGGACGCTGTGTCCGGAGTGTTGCGTCCGGACCAACATCAGCATCCGGACCTCCTGCCCGGAGAGGCCGAGGCTAGGGTATGCCTGTGGTCGCAAGACCATTTGTCCGGACTGCCACTCACTTGCGTTCGGACCCTGCGTCTGGAGCCCTTTTGAGTTCCAAACTGAGCCTCCTCTTCTTCTCCATGTTTCCATCTGCTAACACCAAGTGTTCCAACCACTTAAGCCCTGTGTTAGTCTTTTACAATATAGTTCATGGATTTCACTTTAGTTCTTTGTGTCACTTAGGTTCATTTTAGATATGCAATGCAAATGACCTAGTGGCACATGTTAACCGCAATCGAAACAAGTTTTCCCTTCTTAATAGTACGGCTATCTATCCTAAAGGTGATCACACTCTCTATAGTGTCTTGATCACTAAACCAAAAATGACCCTATAATTAGACCTTTGCCTTGAGCCCATTTTTGTTTTTCTCTTTCTTCTTTCCCTTAGTACATGGAGCACTTGATTCATCATGATCATCCATTTAGCCCCATGTACCAAGGTGAACCACCCTATCTTGATCATACACTTAGTTCAAGGGTTAGTCCATAGGTTTCATCAATTAACCAAAACCAATCAAGGTCTTTCAATTAGTCGGTCCTGATGACTCCTCAACTTCTATCTCTTGCAAGGACGGTGGCGGCTCCGTCAGCTAGACGTCTCGCCGAGGCCAAAGAATGAAATTGTTTATAGCCTGTCCGAGTTTCTCAATGTCCTCGGGACCGGGGATGTCTAACATCTCGTCCTCATATCCTTGGACCACGGTCGATACTTCTACTCTGCAGTAGTCTTCAGGAATGTCAGCACCGTGGTACTTGCATCCTGGGATCGCTTTTCCTGTGGCTACTTCCCTTGTACAATGATTTTTAATGCCATATCTTATGACTAGGGAGCAAGCCATGGGAGTAATGTCGTCAACCGGATATTGAACCTTATTCCCTGTAGACGCGACACTGCTTAGTACCTCGACAATGGTCTGCTAGGACACCACTGGGACTAGCTGCATCTGGGGTGCCTGAGTGCTTATTATTTGTTGACTTGACACGACCGCACTCGCCAGTTTTTGCATCAACTCAGGAGGAGGATTGTCTACCAATTTCTCCATAAACTCTGTGAACTCTTTCTTAGCCTCCTCCTTCCAATAGCTTGCCATTTCTTCCTTGTATCAATCACGTTTCCTATACTCGCCTTCCCACTGAGGGTCGAATCCCTCCTTCCATCCTTCCTTGGATGACACGCCTCGAACACAGCCAGGATGCTCAGGGTTACCCAGGCCCTCGCTAAGGATGTCCCTCTCTCTTTGTGGCTTGAATTTACCTTTTGTTGCTTGGCTGCCACCGCAAAGATGTTCTTTGCTACTTCTTCAACCTGAGGGTCATGAAAGGACAAACCGTTGTCGGTTTACTTGGGTTTTCTAGCCCAAATCCAATTCGCGGACCTTTCACCAACTTGTTCGGACAGCGTCAGTAACCCTTTCTCCTTTCTAGCAGCCTCTTCTTGTTGCCATTTGGGAGCCTGACGTTGATAACTACCTGAGCCTAGACGGTGGTGGTACTTATTCTTCTTTGCAAGATCGGAGTTGGATTTGCTCAGAGCTATAAATTCTTCCTGTTTCCTCTGCTCTTGAAAGACCGCCCACTGGCCTTTAGTAATCTTGTACGTTGTTGTAGGGTCCAACCCTTTCTTTGCAAACTTGGTATTCAAGTCGGACCTCCAGTTTTGGAAACTCACCGTAGCCTGGTTCAAGGTATAGTCCTTTATGAGTGCCTCTGGGATGGCTCGAGGAAAATGGAACCTCGTCTTCAATTTTTCCCAAATTCTTGTCTTGTCATCCTCCAACACAATGGCCCAGGTCTTGTTAGTGATGTCAAGAATGTCCCTAACACAGAAGCCAATTGCGTTCCGGTACTTGGATAGGGCCTCCAAAGGAGTTGTGGGCTGTCCGGTTGGGCTGACTTCTAAGATGGCATATACGTCGTCTGGAAACTTGTTCAATCCTCTATCGCCTCGTTTGCCACCGCTCCGCTTCCTTTTCCTTGATGGCTCATTGCTCGTCGTCGCGGTCGGTTCGGGTGCGTCTTTGGCACGTTGTGAGATCAACTCTTCCATCTGAGCCAATGCCCTCTGAATATAAACATTGTGAGTTTAATGACGATGGTTTTAATAGACATGTAATTAAATAAAAACATGAAATCATATAATTACCTCCTCGGCTTCTGGATCATAATCAGGGTCATGGCGTAATTCACGTTCAAATTGTTCTCGAGCCTTCCTCACTTCGATCCGCTCGAAGTCGTCGCTAGGGCTCCAAGTGTTCTCCGGAGTTGATTGGTTCCCTTCTTCTTCCTCCATGGGGTTGGACGACCCCAAGCCTTGCCCCATTTGGTGGGTATCTTGTACTTCCTCCATGGGGTCGGATGACCCCACGCCTTGCCCCGTTTGGTGGGCATCTTGTACTTGCTCTGTGGGGTCAGACCCTCGGGCTTGTTCTGTGTGAACAGACCCTGGGGCTTGTTCCGTGTGAATAGACCCTTATGCTTGGTCCTTGTTGCTTGGAGATGTCATCCTGGAAATCTAATAAAGGATAGACATTTATATAAGTATTTACATCAAATGTTAGTGAATACAAATGTCTGTGTTCCCCTCTTTTTTATAATAAACATGCATTGCATATAGACACAAGAGGTTTTTTTCTGGTGATAATATATAAGGTCTTTTCTTGAGGAGTCATTTTTCTATTACAAATACATACACGAGGTCATTTAATAATTACAAACATTTATTACATACAAGAAGCGTTTAATAATTACAAGCATTTATTATCTATATATATATTTATAATCATTTAAATATATATTGGATGTATATTATAATTACATCAAGGGAATGAGAAATAAAAATTACATCAAAGGAGCACCTCCCATCGGCCCACCCACCCTCACTCGGCCTCACCCACCGGCCTCACCCACCGGCCCACCGGACCACCAGCCACTCGGCCTCCCAACCGACCCAAGCGGAGCACCTCCCACCCGCAGCCCTCCCTTCTCTCTCTGACACGCGGACCCCACCCGTCAGCCGCCTCTCTTCTTCCTCGTTGCTCCACCGCCGCCGCCACCGCCGTTGCTGCTACACCGCTCCACCACCTCAAGTGCTACCGATCCACCGTTGCGCTCCACTGACCGGCCTCCTCCTGTGCCCGCGCCACCGCGCCGCCGAGCCACCGCGTAGCCGCGCGCCCACGCCACCGCGTGCCCGCGCCGCCGGCCTCCTCCCGCGCCCGTGCCACCGCGCGCCCCCGCACGGCCAAGCTACCCACACCAAGTGATAAGAAGAGGGAAAGGGCGAGGGCTTACCGGCGGCGCAAAGTGTGCTCCGGTGAGCGGCGGTTAGGGCGGCGGCGACGGTTCGTGGAAAAATTGGGCAGCCTCACAGCGTGTTCGAGTGCGCAGGATATATATACGGGCCGCATTTCTACTGGCCGCATTTCTACGGGCCGCATTTTCGGGTTCGAGTGCGCAGGATATATATACGGGCCGCATTTCTACTGGCGGTTGGCAATGCCAACCGCCTGTAGAAATGATTTCTACAAGGCCAACCGCCTGTAGAAATGCCCTTTATACAGGCGGTTGGAACTGCCAACCGCCAATAGAAATCAATTTGCAGAAATAATTCAAAAAAAGTTTAAAAAATCATATCTTTAAATCTATTGTTCCAAAAATTGTGAATTAAATTTTGTAGTGTTTGTCTTGACAAGATATACATGTTAAAAATATGAAATGACATGTATGAGATACTTTTGTATTGAAATAGAGTTTAGCTAGGGTTAAGTACGTGTTAAGGGTTTAGGGTTAGGGTTTAGGGTTTATGGTGAGGTGTTTAGTGGTAGGTTTAAGATTTAAGGGTTTAGGGTTTAGGGTCTAGATTAATACATATGTTTTATAATCTCGGGATTATAGAAATAGATTGCAATTATGTGAAATAAGCATAGTCTCACATGTACAAACAAAAATAGGGTCTCCACATGTTCAAACATAAATAGGGTCTGACATTATAACATAAATGGATTACATGACAAATAACAAAAATAATTTAGGTAGCTATATTGTTCTTCCTTGTCCACCGTTGCGCACCCAAGGTAGCAATTTTTGTGGGATGTCTCGCTCAACACTCCTTATTTTTAGTGGATGGTCATCTACAAAGAGACACATGTTGTTGAACTCATTAAATTCATCTAGGTCAGACACACCATCAACCCCTATAGCTTGTTGCTTTCCAGGAATAACTACATGCTTCGGCTTGTCGATACTTTTCTTCTCATTAGTCCAAAGGATCTGTTCAACATAGAAGACCTGTGCAACACGGTTAGCCATTATCCAAGGATCATCTTTGTAACCTACCTTACTTAGATCAAGAACTCTGACCCCATAGTTGTCCACTGTGACATGTTTTTCTTCAACCCATTGTCATCGAAACATAGGGACCTAAAATGTACCATAGTATAGCTCCCATATGGCATCAGCGAAGCCAAAGAACATATTTTCATCCCCAATTTCAGAGTCTAAGGCATCACATCGAACTCCACTGTTTTGTGCAATGCTCTTTTGGTCCTTGGACTTGGTATAGAATGTGAAGCCACTAATGTCATAGCTTTGCCATGTTGTGACCTGGCGTGATGGTCCAGAAACCAACGCCTTGATGGTGCGTTCCTCAATTGTTTCCCCCTATGGAATGTCAAGCTCCTTTAGCCATGAGGTGAACTTATTCTTGTGTTCCTTCATTAACCACTCATCTGTGTGCCCATGATTTTGTTTGCGAAGCTCATCAATATGTTGCTCGATGAAAGGCTCCATTATTGAGAGTTGATGAAGGATGTTGTGATGCGCCTCGAGGACTGAATTGTAATCTTGTGGGACTAATGATTTCTTTCCCATCCTCCCTCTTCCATTCATCCTACCATCATGTATTGTTGGAGGCAAACCTATTGCATCTTGGTCTTTTAGGACGCTGTTGCAGAATGGACCACCAGACTCAATTGCCTCTTCGGTTAAGTAACCCTCTACCATGGATGCCTCAGGACAAGCACGAGTTGATACGTAGCCATTAAGTGTTGACATGAAACGCTCATACGTCCACATCTCATGCAAATACATGGGACCCAGTGCCTCTATTTGTGGAACCAAGTGCACCACAAGGTGAACCATAATATCGAAGAATACTGGAGGAAAACACATCTCGAACTGTGACACTGTCTCCGCTACAAATTCCTTAAGAGATGTCAACTCATCACGGTCGATCACCTTCTGTGAGATCCTATTGAAGAAGTAGCACAACCGTGTGACTGCAACCTTTATCCACACTGGATTTATAGCCCTGATGGCAATAGGGAGGAAAGTAGTCAGCATGGTATGACAATCATGTGATTTGTAGTTGGTGAGTGTAAGGTCTTTCATTGACACAATACTTTGTATGTTAGAGTAGAATCCAGATGGGACCTTCAGATTCTTCAACCACACACACGTCGAATGTTTCTCATCATTGTTGAGGTTGTAGCTTGCTGCCGGGAGATGGTACTTCCCATTTTCTTGAAGAACATGGTGGAGTTCTTTTTTTATGTCTAACTGTACCATGTCCAGACGTGACTTTAGTCCTTCCTTTGTCTTGCCCTTTATGTCTAGCAAGGTTCCAATTAGGCTTTCAAACACGTTATTCTGAACGTGCATACCATCGATCGCATGGTGTACGTCTAACTCAGGTCAGTATGACAAATACTCGAAGAAAATAAATTTCTTCTTGAATGTAGCCCCTGGAGTTGGTTTGACATTCTTTCTTGGTTTTCCGTCTATTGTCTTCTTCCCAAAAACAAATTTAAGGTTCCTGACTAGGTTGAAAACTCTTTTGCCTTTACTGTTGTCTAGTGGGGCAGTAGACTGGAGTTCAACGATATTGTCGAAGTGCTTATCCATCTTGTTCTGGCGGTACCTGTGTCCTTTCGATAAGAAGCGTCTATGCCTCATGTACACTATCTTCTTAGATGCAGTAAGGGACACGTGAGCGGTTTCATCTATGCATACCACACAACCAACCTTTCCCTTGAACTGCCCTGATAATGTGAAGAGAGCAGGGTAATCGTTGATGGTAACAAAGATAATTTCTCTCAACGTGAATGATTCTTGACGGTACTCGTCCCACATTTTAACACTTGTTTCCCACAATATCTTCATGTCTTCCATTAAGGGCTCCAAGAAAACATCCATGTCTTCCATGAGGTTTACCTTGAAGTTTTCCCCCTTTATGTGAACACTAACTTTTGGGCAGATGCGAGTTGTCTTTTCTTCTTTTCCATGGATATTAACTATCACTGGTTTCCTTATTGGAAGCATTGTCATCTTGTGACGTTGCACACATGTGCTAGAGATAAACGAATGTGTAGCTTTGGGATCAAACAATGCTAAGGAAGAAGTTGAGTTTATGAAAATGTAACCATACACGACTTGCCTAGCTCCACATGTGGTCAACATATTGCTCAACCTTCCTTGAATGTATTTTCTCTTTACTTTCATTCCTTGATCCTACTTTTTCTGGCTACTTGATTATGGGTTCTGTTGTTGGTTTAGACATTGATTGTTCACAACAAACTTCTCAGGAAGGTTGTTCTCATAAGGTTCAATCTCACCACAATTATACCCTTCTTCCATAGTAGAGGTGTTGGCATTCATCAAAGGGATAGCGGGTGGTGATAGACATGGACCTCGAGGGTTGGAATGTGGTACTTCAACATTGGATTGTTGATCTTGATCTGTACTCCCTAGTAGATTCATAGACTGTGACTGATATATTGTTTGTGTAGCAAGACGGGGATGGGTGTCTCTTAGCTGGCATTGAAGATCAAACTTTCTCTTCTTATTTCTCTTCTTTTGTTGCTTCTTCTCAATTGCAATAGCTCTGTGCATCATTGCATGAAAATCATCAAACACAACGGTCATCAGTTGTTGTTGCAAACTATCATTCAATCCTTTCATAAAGCATTTTTTTGCTCCTTAGCATCACTATCCACTTCTCTTGGGGCATAACGAGACAACTGAGTGAACCGATCATGATACTCACACACTGACATTGAACCTTGCTTCAAGTTGTGGAACTCCTGACTCTTGGTTGATACCGAACTAGCTGGAACATGGTAAGATCGAAAAGCAGTCTTGAATTCTTTCCAACCAATCTGATTTATATCTTGTTGACCAAACTCTGACTCCCACTAGTCTAACGCTGTTCCTTGGAGTTGATCGAAAGTATAAAGCACTTTCTCATGGTCATTACACTGAGCTATGTTAAGATGTTGTTCTATAGCTCTAAGCCAGTCATCTGCTTCTAGTGGGTCACTGGCTTGAGGGAAAGTTGGTGGATGTCCTTTCATAAACTCACCATGTTTATCAATAGGTGGTGTTTGATTCTGGGAGCTTTGAACAAGAAAATGCAGCGGTTGAGTTTGTGTCATCAGAGCTTGCTCTATAGTTGAAGGATTTGACGGTGGTGAATTAGTATTGGGAACATTCCTTCTCGCATCCTGTGAAGTGTCTTTCCTTGTAGTATCCATCTGTTTGGAACATCTATGCATTAGAATTTTTTCATTCATAGTTTCCTTAATACATATTTAGGTAATGCCAAAATATAGCAGGAGCATCTAGAGAAATATCGATCAAAACGATAAACAAAACTGTCAAGTTGGACACTAGATTGTATGCGTCTTCCACATTCCAACGTCTTTAACTTGGCTACCCCCCTTAAGAAAATTTAACTAGGGGACTCCACATGGTAGCTTGCATCTTCCTTTGAGTGACTCTTATCATCATTAAGCTTTTCTAGTACTTCGTAAGAACTTGGATGTAGACACTAAAACAACTAATCCAAAATTTCCTCGCTAGTTGCAAGACAGCATCTTAGTAAAATAGTCATAACTAGAGTTATATTAATCCAATGGGGCTGAAATTTAAACCATTGAAAAGGTTATGAAATTGTCTACAACTTCCTTATAGCACACTTCTCCAGATTCTGTAGTTAAGGTGGTCGAAAACAGCAATCATCCGAAACTGTTCTAGGTTCCAAACAACACATCTATGTCTCCTTGTGAATTTTGTAACTCCCAAACCATTGTAGCTATGAAGGTGATCCTTGCGGTCAGAGAAAGATAAGGAAGTCTACTTTTATCCAGAATTTTCTTCCTCAGTTTTAGAGATCATCAATGTATCATCAAAATCATGTTTTAGATGAATCTGAAATTTTCTGGACGAAGTTCTCCGATAGCACTGTAGTAAAATAGTCATATCTCAAGTTTCAGACATCCAAATAAGTTGGTTCTGGACTTTCTGAAAAGATCTCGAAATTCTCTACCACTTTGTCTTAAACACCAATCCCAGATTCAAACTTTAAATTTGTGAAAAACATCCGACAACAGAATCTGTTCCAATTTCCAGACTGCGTAGAAGCTTCAATTTGGGATGGGCATATCTCTCAAAATAAAACAGCTATGGAGGTGATTCCAGTTGGATATGAACCAGGTTTAAGTCTAGTTGTTCCTAGAAAATTTTCATGAATCTTGCATAATCAGATTTGGAGATATGACAGGAATGTTGCAGACTGCTCTGGAAAGATAAAGAATCACAGGAGATAAACGAAACCCCAACTATTTATTCCATGATTTTTTTACTACCAAACATAGAGATAGGATGATAGAGTTAGCTTGCTTGAGAAAAGATAAGATAGATAAGGCATAAGATAAGATGATATCGATAGATTGATATAGGATAGGGATAGCAAGAAACTAGAGAACCCAACTATCTCAACCTTAGGCCTATAAACTCAATGAAGTTGCGGAGAAATCCCATAAGATCATTGCACTCATTACAAAGGTCCAAAACAAGCATATGCATCATGTCAATTCAGCAAGGCATTAAATGTTCATACTTCGAGCATTGACTCAACTATCGTTTTCTTCATATAAAGGGCAAACATCCTAAAGCTCTTCTTTCAAAAGATACAAGAAGGTGGTGAGAAAAGATCAAGAAGCATATCAAAGGGTGAAGATGAGAACAAAGTTTGAAGCAAGCAACAAGGTGAGGGCAAATAGCAAGGATAAGGATTTAGTATAGAGTAAAATATCAAGGTCTACAGAACAAGGATTTCTGTAGCAACTTCTAAACCATAAGATGATCAATTTCTAACTAGGCTTGCGCCCTACAGTTAGCATCGTTTTGATACCAATTTGTCACACCCGGTTTTAAGAACAAAACCAGATTTACACCATATGTGAGCCCAGTAAGTCAAATCTCACATATAGCCACAAATTAAGGAAGTATCAAAAGACAATACTTAAATACATAACATATAAGGTCAAAGGATAACCTCAACACAGCGAATAGCGGGAAGACAACTCCGAACTTCAGGTGAAGACTTCAACTTCACAGGGACAACTGACTGGTTGATCACAAGCCTAACTCCTTTAACTCTTGCCCTTTGCAACTTGGTATGGTTGATAAGGCAAGGGTGAGCACTTAAAGTACTCAGCAAGAATAACATAGGGTTATGAAGCTCAAAAGGTTGACACTGTCTTACTGTGGTTGCTTTTAACTTGGTCAAGTTTTAACCATAATTAGCTTTAGTTATGCATAGCCCAATTATTAACCACATGATATATTAATAATCATCATCTTAAATTACACAACATGATCACTAACACTGTGAGTTTTCCAGGCCGCTCGTGACCGTGAGCACGACTATCATGATAGATTTACACTCTGCAGAGGTTACGCAATTTACCCACAAGCCGTGTTGCCCATATGCCCGGGTTAATTACTCCCAAAACACTGCCAAGGTGAGCGGGCAGGGAACACTATGAAGTCTTTCAAAAGCCCTTTCTAGCATGTAGCGGACCCTACGGACCCAATGCAAAGGGGTATATGGGACACCCCGATGGTACCAACCCGCAGCGGTCCCCATATAAGCTATACACCATAACCAGCTCGGCAAAGGTGCCTTTCACGAACCACAAGCATGCTAGTCCAAACTTCATACTTAACTAAAGCCAGATCCATTATAGCACTCATGGTTGCATTTAAGTCCCAACTTTTGCCCTACAGTGGGGTTATATTCCATGTTGTTATAAAAGTCAATTTTAATCAACGTTGCATATATCCATTAGTCAATATTCAATTCAAGATTCTTCATGTTCAGCATAGAAAAACTTCCCATATGCATAGTAACCCATTGGTGACAAGGTAAAAGGGATAACAAAGCTATGATATAGATCTAATAGGAATCAAAATTAGACACATGCAATATGACTAGATTGATTAAGGTGAATAGGTAACAAGGATGATCCCATGTTATACTTGCCTTAAACTCTTAGATCCTTTCTTCACTTGATTCTCGGTCTTCTGATGACTTCTTCTTGATCTCCACGTAATTCTCACCGATTGAACAAGATCATAAACACCACACAAGCATCTGACAATCATACAAAGCATACAATATATCTACTTTAGAACAATACACCAATCAATGAAAAAGATTTAAAAGAAGTCTACGTCTTGCTACGCTCACATAGACGCGAGAAACACGCTAATCGGATCTATAACGGAAAAGAAACGTCTACCGAAGATTAGCTTTTATAAGAGAATTAGACTTCATTTATTTTATTTATATAAAAAGCATATATTGGATACTTCATAGAAATACCCAAATTAAATTAATTCACATTATATTTTCTTGGAAAAACAAGATTAAACTAAATATATTTTATTTAGGAAAAACCGAAGTGAAACCCTAATTGATTTTAATTGGAAAACCATTGATTATAGATTAATCAATTATCATTTTATTTCAGAGAATAAAACATGTTAAACACTTCTGCTAACAAATAGATCTTATCGTTACTAAACCAACGCAACTAGAACGGATTAAAACGGAATTAAAACGATCAGCTACAAAAGATTATATCTTCAGAGAACGACGAGCATGTCCATGCACATATATTCAGATCCATAGTCTACAATTTCTTGAATTCAGATGTAACAGAGGGAGATGATTTATTATGTATGAATGACAAAGTCATGATATCAGACCAAGATTTGTTCAATAAAATAATGGACAACAAGGTGATGCTGACCTTTAATTTATCAATCGTCCATCATAGGCTTGCTAGTGATGTACTGGTTCTGAGCAACAACGATTTGCAGGCTTACAACAGCCGAGCCAGTCATGCCTGTGGCCGCCGGCTTGTTTTGATGGAGATGCAGGATCGAAAAGCGAACAAATTCAGCACAACACGCATGTATGGGATAGCCGATACGTGAGATAGAGTTGACATATTATGAGATTAAAAAGAAAACGAATTCATAGATATATGCTCACCAGGGTCAGACGCGAAAGACATTGATGGATAGCAGAGTCGGAATTGGAGAAGATGACCACAGCCATGGGAGGCGCTGAAAAATTGAAAACCCGGCAGCAGTAAGCTAGGGCTTGGTTGAAGGGGCAACAACATCTAGACGTAAAGGTCGAGGACCTCTGCATGGATGGTCGGTGGTGCAAGCACGTACTATCAACGAGGCACCACGTGATTGTTGGTTACTTGGTTAGCAAATAGCAGATTGCCGAGAACAATGACATCGATCGGACGTAGCCACGTGATTGCTGGTTACTATCCGAGGTCGGCAGGAACATGGCCGTCGGCCTTGCTTGTTGCCGAGAAGGCCAGCATGGCGCACGACCAAGAGACCAGCGGCCACAAAGGGCATGGCAGGTAAGGTCGAAGGGGCACAATGACGGCCGGCCACGGACGACAGCGGCGGTGGGGTTCCCTGCAACGACGACGAGGATAGATGAGCACCCAGCGCAAGGAAAAAGAGAGGGATAAGTTTCTTTGAGGGTTCTCAAACTCGACCCGAAGCCCGTCGGAGTCCTTACGGTGATGGCGAGGAAGCGGACGAGCTCGCCGACGAATCGGGCGGCGGCGGAAACTGCTCTGCTCTGTTGGGCTCGAGGCGAGGTGAATGTTCAAGGGTTCGGGAAGGAACCAAGCAGCCTCTCGGCCTCGCTATATATACGACCGCGAGGGAGGAGAGTCCGGGTGCAGCACGCCACAGCGGGGAATAAGCATCGAGCCGGACTCCTCTGCTTGACCGAGCAGAATCCGTGTAGAAGGGGAGGAAGGAGGGAGCTGACGGGTGGGCCAAGGCGGTCAGCAGCACAGGGGAAGGGAAGGCTCCTGCGCGAGCTGGGCCAGCCTGGTTGTGCGGCCCAAGGAGGAGGAGGCGGGGCGCGCACGGGCCTGCAGTGGTGTTGGGCCAGAGAGGGAGGAAGAGACTGCGCGTGGGCCGCGAGGGGATTGATGGCCCATGCGGGAGAGGATGGCTGGGGAGGACAAAGGGAGCAGGGTTGGGCTCGGCCTTCGGGCCAAAAGATGGGAGGAGGGTTTCTATTTATTTTATTTATTTTCCTTTTTGTTTTTATTAAACTCATTTTCAAAACCATTTCCAAAGCATTTTTTTAAATTCTTTTCTTTGAGTTTTTGAACAAAGACACTCAACAAACAAAACAATGCACCAGCATGTATGCAAAAGCAAGTTGCTACCTTAAGAGATTTTAATTTGATGAAAATGTTTTTATTTACCTAAATTTTCATGAGCACCAAAATTCAAATTAACTCAACTTCGCTCTATTTTCAAAATTCAAATTTTCGGGTGTTACACTTAGCGGCATCAATAAACTTATGAACCTCGGGTTGTATGATTCATCTAGCCTTGACAAATTATACATCCAGAATGACCTCTCCATCGATCAATACCTGACTTTCAAAAGAGAGGAACGACAAATATTATGTAACCATCTTAATCAACCTGACTTGAAGAAAATGAAAATGGAGCAACATTAACACAACATTGATCAATGAAAAAAAGTAAATATATCTAGCATAAACTAAATTAAAAAGCATAAATAAAAATGGAGCAAAAATGTGGCTCAAATTGGCATCAACATGACATGAATAAATTAAGAAAACAACCTAGGTATTCTTCTCTCTCACTCATGGTGAAACCCTAGCTCTAAAATGTGGCTCAAATTGAGCAAAAATGAGCAAAATGAGGCAATAGGGACATAAACTAACCTTTTTTAACAATCTCCTTCCAAGAAATGAAGATCAAAACCTCTCCCCTTGTATTTTTATAAATGTCCCCTTGTCTCTATAAATGAAGATCAAAACCTCCCCCTTAGAGTTTATTAGCTAGGGTTTAGGTCCAACCACTAAGTATCACAATTAAATAAATGAAACATAAGTGCATAAAGTGGATGAAATAAATTGAGAAATAACAAAGCATAACAAAAAAACATAAGTACAATAATTAAAAAAACTACACTTCTCTCTCAAACATTCTAGGACTCTTCTCTCTCACTCATGGTGAAACCCTAGATTATTAGCTAAGGTTTAGAGTAAGAGTATATTTAACACAACATTGATTCATAACAATCAAGTAAATATATATAGCATAAACTAAATTAAAAAGCAAACATGAAGATGGAGAGCAAACATCAAGTAAATATATATAGCATAAACTAAATTGAACATCTATGACTCTTCTCTCTCACTCATGGTGAAACCCTAGATCCAAAATGTGGCTCCAATTGAGCAAAAATGAGCTAAATGAGGCAATAGGGACATAAACTAACCTTTTTAACCAATCTCCTTCCAAGAAATGAAGATCAAAACTTCCCCCTTGTATTTTGAAAAATCTAGACCTCCAAAATCGCCTCCAATGGAAGGTGGTGACTAGAACTGTAGCTGGTCGGGAGGAAGAAGAGAGTGGGGGTCGGGAGGGTGCTATATATAGGCAGGAAGTACCACAGGCGGTTGGCATAAGCCAACCGCCAGTGTAAATAGCCCCATTTACACTATGCCAACCGCCTGTGGTGAAGGAATATCACAGGCGGTTGGCATGGCGATTGGCTTATGACAACCGCCTGTGATAACCCCTCTCCATAGGAGTTTGGGAGCCAAAACACACCACAGGCGGCGTGAAACCCACAACCGCTTGTGGTGTGTTTTGGGGGGCGCCAGCAAAAACAGATTTTCTACTAGTGGCAGTACCAGCGGTGCACACGCACATGCACGAGAGGCGTACATGCAGCAAGCGTGTGTGTGTATCACCACCCAAGGGGCGGCAGCGAGTGGTATATATATGTGGTGATTCGGGTTAGTCTAATGGTCGGGCAATTAGCATTTATAGAGATGCTAATGGTCTACTTCATGTGCCAATTGGGCTGACTATTGGGTAATACCAACACCCTAGATGGTGATTCTATCGGGTTTCCTTCTTTAAAATCTTAGAGCTCTTATTGGGCATGTTCATGTGCCTAATAGTTTTAGTTGGCTTTGGAATTCTTTTGTTTTATCCCTAAACAAGGTTTCTTTTGGCTGCTCCTCAATGACATAGTAAGTACGAGGAATATTAGAAGGAAGAATATGAACTTGGATAATTACAATTGTGTTCTCTACCATAATGTAGTGGAAGAAACTCTTGATCACATCTTCTTGAATTGTGCCTTGGCCAGGAATTGTTGGAGTCTTCTCAACTTTCACTTCCATTTGGATCAAAATGTCTTAGAGGGCATGGAGCTCTTCAAAGATCAGCTTGGTTCTCTTTTCTTCATGAATGCAGTAATTCTATCACTAGAAATAACTTGATCTTCACATGATGCCTCCCGAGTGTGGTGGTTTGCAAGGCGTTTTTTCTTAGGGAACTATCCCTTTTAGTTCAATGGGATGAGAACTCTGCCTCTTCCTTTGACTTGGACTGATTTTATTTGTAACTAGAAGATATCTCGTGCGTTGCTGCAGAATTTTTCTACAAACAAATCGATTGCATGTATAAGTTAAACCTACATATTCTTACACCCATTCTTATTAGAATTGGAGAAGGTAATGAAAAAGCCAATAAAAACCTAATAGAATTAGATCAAAATATGAAGAGATGGAATGACAAAACAATTAGCAATATATGGATTCCTCCTATTTTCATATATACTAAAAGTAGTAATTGTTCTTAGTGGAGATGACATGAATAGGTTACATTAAGAGGTTGGAAGTTAGTGGGATGACACAACTATTATTGGTAGATGATGTGGATAGTGAAAGTTTATGTGGATGACTTGCATGTTGAGATATAACTTGCATTAGGGATAGCTTTATAAAAGATGTTCTCTATTTTATATATACTAAAAGCAGTATTTCTGCTTATTGGAGATAACATGAATAACTTACACTAAGAGATTGGAAGTTAATGAGATGACATAATTTTTGGTGGTAGATGATGTGGATAGCTAGTGAAAAATGATGTGGATAACTTGCATGTTGAGATATAACTTGCAATGGAGATTAGCTTGAGACGGGGTATAGATATATAGATATAGATTTGTCTTTTACTTCCCTTGCTTATTTTCATGCTTTATTTTTTCTGTTTCCTTAATTTATTTGTAATAGATACTTATTTTTATTAACATTTCTAATAAAGCTAAGTAGTAGGGGCTACTGCCCCTCCGGATTACTCAAGAAAATACAACTCATTTTCTTTAATAAAAAGAAAAAGTGTTATTCAAAAAAAATGATGCCTCAATTCTTGATTCTCAAGGCTAGCCGCTAAACTAATAAAAAAGACACACCAGAAACCCAAAATCTATGTAACCATGTGATCTTTGACTCACCAAAGACAAAGTGTAACCATAAAATATTTCATATTTTAAGAGTTTATTAATAAGTTAATAGTCAGCTGAAAAACAAAACAGAGAAGTATGAAAAAGTTCTGACAGATTGTAGCCCATGTTTTATTTGAATGTAAACATGTGATATTTGACTCACCAAAGGCATGTCTAACTTGGTTATTAAAAAGAAAGGCAAGTGTAACCATAAAAATATTTCACTGTGTTTGATGAGTTTAAGTTAATAGTCAGATAAAAAAACACTTTTATTTTCTTTTGCCAAGTTGGGGTGTTATTATGTTGAAGGGGAAAATCTTAGGCCTTCTTTGATTCCATTTGATGCCTGGACTAAAGTTTAGTCCAAGATTGTTTGGTTACAGAGACTAAAGACCATCAAAGTTGTTGATAAAAGATCAAAATGTTACCCTTCTCTTCTCTCTTTCTCTATCTCCCTCCTTCGTCCCTCGCCCTCTCCAAGCAACAACGGACGCCTCTGTGAGGGGTTGGGTGGTGGTGTCAGGTTGTGTGGTGATGGCAACTCAGTTCTCTTCCCCACCGGATCCATCCACCACAAGTGACGCCTACTCCACGAGCTGGAGCCCTCTATAACCGGCAAGGCACGGGCACTGACTCTAACAATGGCACGGCCCTGCCGAGCATGGGCTCCTCCGGACAAGATCTGGTGAGCACGGCGGGTCTGGGCGCCTGTTCAACCCTTCCTCCCTCCGCTGGCGAGCACGACCTCCTAAAAGGTCTAGGTATGGCTAGAGGGGGGTGAATAGCCTAATTAAATTTTCTACAACAACACTAAACAAACTTGTTAGAATAAAACACGACGTAAGCAAGTTTGCACTAGCTCTAAGGTTAGGCAAGCCACCTACCAATTCTAGTTACTAGCAAGATATGTTCTATGTCACACTCAAGAGCTAGATCACTAGTGCTACTAGACTAAGCTACACAAGCTAAACTAGAGGCTCTACTTTGCAAAAATGTAAAGAAAGTAATGCAAAGCTAGAGATAGAATGGTTATACCAATGTGAAGAGATAAACCAATAGATAACCAATCAATCACAAGATGAATCCTTGGTAGAGAGACAATGAGACACAATATTTTTTACCGAGGTTCACTTGTTTGCTAACAAGCTAGTCCTCGTTGTAGCGATACACCCACTTGGAGGTTCACGTGCTAATTGGCAATCAAAGCCAAACCCGTTGAAGGGTGCCGCACAACCAACACAAGATGGGATCCCCAAGCTACGCGGAATCCACTAGAGTCCGGACCATCAACAGCGTCCGGATGCCCCCACACAGCAGAGAAGCCTCCTCTGTTCTTTACTCCGGACGCGGCCTCTGGTCACGCACACCGCGCGGTCCGGACCAACGCGCCAGCGTCCGGTCGCATGCCGATTCAAACGGCTCTTTCCCGAGCACACCAACGAGCTCCATGTGGCTCCGGACGCACGCAACAGTGCGGGTCCGGTCCCTACAACAGTAGCATCCGGACGCTACGCAGGGAGCACTCCAGAGAGTGCTTTTCTCCGGACACGCGTCCGATTCCTCCAACTGGACCAACAACAGCGTCCGGTCCATTTTATAGAGAACAACAGAGAGGGCAGGGACTCCGAACGCACGTCCGGTGCCCTGTGTCCGGACCGCAAACTACGTCCGGATCCTCCTCCTCAGCCGAGCCAGCAAGGGTTTGCCACCGGACGCACACGCGATGGTCCGGTCGACTAGAACCCTTGCGTCCGGACTGCTTCCAGCTGCCCAAACAACTTCTCCAACTTCTCCAAGCTTCCAAGAGCCAACACTAAGTGATCCAACACTTGTGCACGTGTTATAGCTTTTAGTTCACAATTATCTTGGATTAGTTGGTTGTTTCACTTGGTTCAATTGATTTTAATGCAATGCATATGAACCTAGTGGCACATGATAACCGTAATCATACTTAAGAGCTTCCTCCTTGATAGTACGGCTATCTATCATAAATGTGATCACATCCTCTATGATGTCTTGATCACCAAATCGAAAATGGTCCTAGCTTTCACCTTTGCCTTCAACCATTTTCCTTTCCACCACCATGCTAGAGCTTGTGCCATCCACTTGATCCACCTTGCTCCATCACATGACATGTACCAACCTATCTTATGATTCACACTTAGAGATCAAGGTTAGTACTTAGATGGGTTTCATCAATTATTCAAAACCAAAACACATGGGGACTCTCACCTCCGCTCCTCCATTGTCATTGAGCACGACCTACGCTCCTACATGGCTGGCGCAAGCTCCCCTTTTCTTCCTCTCCGTCATGGCCGTCATGGGCTCATGGCCTGCTGGCCATGTGTAGACTACTGAGAAGAGGACAAAATGAGGGGCAGCCCCAGTCAAAATGGATTTTTAGACCCTTCTAGCAAACCATCTTTGTACCGGTAACTAAACCCTATTTAGTTATTTTTTAATCACCTTATTTGATTATTTTATAATCACTAAAAAGACTAAATTAAGGTGACTAAACTTCAGCCACGCCAAACCAAACAAGATCTTAACATTTTATTTTGTTTCTAGCAAAATTGCATACTTTTTGGTAAACTTTCCACGCAATGACTGAGAGGACCTTCCTTAAGAACAGTTGGTATGATTGGTTACGATTCCCCTTTCCGCCTGTCTCCATCAGCTATGTGCTTTTTCAACAAACTGCACTGAACCATAGCACAACATTAAATAATTGATGACAACAAAGGCGTTGATGGATCACGAGGTTTCAGCCCAAAGAACGAAGTGAATAAAAAGAAAATGGCATCTTTTGCACAAACCAATTTTTTGTTTGAGTTGCTTCAGCAATCAGCAAACAGACTCCGAACGCGGGATCCAATTAACTAGACCGATTAAAATTGAACAAACCAGAGTCAACTCTATCCTACAAATTCACATTGTCATGGCATAGAATAAAAATGAAACCTTTTGCTCAATTAACCATGATTATCAACATCCTCATTATCTTCCTCTGCTCCACGCCGTCGGTGGAAGCGTCTGCCGCCGATGTCGTCTGACCTTCAGAATGCACCATGTCATAGGTGGCGTGCACGCCGAAGAAGACGTAGTAAACAAGCATCGCCGCGGTGCAGATGCCAAAGCGCATGTAGGCCAGGGAGCCGAGAGAACCCATCAGGAAGAGGTTCGTGGCGACGGACATGGCCGGCAGCCACGGCATGAGCGGCGCGCCGTACACCTTGGGCGCGCGCTGCTGCTTGGTGAACAGCGCCAGCCCCGCCGTGCCTGCCGCCCACAGGGCGCCGAACACCACGTACCCGGGCCACCGAGCAGCGTAGCCCGAGTTGTAGTAGACGGACATGCCGATGGACGACAGCAGGATGAGCGCCAGGAAGGCGAGGAATGTGCGGGCCTGCGCGGGTGACGTGGCCCTCGCGACGTAGTAGCGTCGGACGAGGAGCGCGACGGCGACGAGCGCGAAGATGAAGAGCGTGCTGATGGAGGAGACGGACGCGAGCACGTCGAGGCTGGAGAAGAGCGCGACGCAGGCGGCGCCGAGCGTGACGGCGATGGTGGCGTAGATGGGCGTGCCGGTCTTGGGGTGCACGAGCGCGAAGTAGGGCGGGATCATGTGCGTGCGCGCGATCTGCGTGGTGTAGCGCGCCTGGCCTAGCGCGCCGACGAGGAGGCCGCTCGTCATGCCCTTGAGCGCGCCGAGCGCCACGATGTAGCGCGCCCACTTGATCCCGGCCGCGGCGAACGCCACCGAGTAGGCCGCGTTGGCGTCAATGTCGCTGTACCGCTGCATCCCCACGAGCGCCAGGGACATGACGCAGTAGACGAGTGTGATGGCCGACATGGACGAGATGAGGCCAAGCGGCACGTCGCGGCCGGGGTTCTTGGTCTCCTCGGCCATGGTGGCCACCATGTCGAACCCCGTGTAGGACCAGTACACGACGGCCGCGGCGCGGAAGGGGAACAAGGACGGCGCGAGGTTGGCGGGCTCGAAGTGCGAGAAGCCCGCGCCCAGCACGAAGGCGATGATGGCGATGCCAGCCACCGACGCGATCGAGTTGATCGTGGAGGTGAGGCGCGCGCCGGACACGGCGAGCGCGGAGGTGGTGCACAGGACGACAACGGCGATCTGGTCCAGCAGATTGAAGCCGTCCGCGAGCGAGGGCACGTGGATGCGGAGCGCGTCGCTGTCGCGGCCGATGAGCGCCGCGAGGTACGACGTCCAGGACCGGCCCAGGCCGGCGGCGCCCACCACGGCCTCGAGCAGGATGTTCCCCGCGGCGAGGAACGCGGCCAGGTCACCAAGCTCGACGCGCAGGTACGAGAACGAGCCGCCAGCCGACGGGATCTCGGTGGCGAACTCCGCGTAGCAGAAGGACGAGAGCAGCGCCGAGAAGCCCGCGGCGGCGTAGGCCAGCGGGATGGCAGGGCCGGCGTCGAAGCGCGCCTCCTGGCCGGTGAGCACGAAGACGCCCGAGCCGACGACGGAGCCGAATCCGAGGAAGGCAAGATCCACCCAGGACAGGCACCGCCGGAGGGGGTTCTCGCTCTGGGCGAGCAGCGTCCCCGCCTCGACGGCCTCGGATGAGCGGCTGGTGACGCGGTCCCGCAGCCGCGGCCCAGTGGACAAGAGCGCGCCGCCGTACGCGCGCCAGCTCTGGAACGACGGCTCCGGGAAAAAGTCGGCCTTGCTCCACCGCCAGTACCGGCGACCCGCCGCCGATGTCATCACGGATACTGGACGCACGAGGGGAGAGAGATTGATTTCGTGTTAGCTACTTAATCCGTTCTAAATTATAGTTCGTTTGACTTTTTCAATCCTAAGTTTGACCATTTATCTTATTTAATTTTTTTTTTATAAAATATTATTTATTATGGTATGACTTATTTATTTATTAAATAGTCTACATAAATTATTTAAATTTAATTATATTTACACGAAATTTTTGAATAAGACGAGTGGTTAAAATTGGGATTAAAAAAAATCAAACGAAACACCCGATAAGTCTAACATCGGGATTCGCTCGGCTGGCAGAAAGAATGTGGATTCTGCGAGATTTATGGTGAGATGAGTTGGGCGAAGGCGCGTGGATAGATGGCGACTGTTGAGGAGGCTGTTGCCAATGCCCGTATTTATCCGAAATAATAGGAGGGTGCTCGTGGGCCTGGCTTTTTTTTTTCATTTTTTGAGAAATCTCGTGGGCCGGGCTTGGTGACTTCTGTTCAACGTGTGTGCTGGTGCGTGGCTGTTACACCGACACCGAGTTCATTTTCGTACTAGTTGTCACGTGCAATATTTTGCACATGCCAAACACAAAAATTTCCTCCGAACAAATATCCCTTGAACTTCGGACAAAAGAACCTGCAACTCTTTTTGTAACGACATTATTTTTTGAAACCAAGGCCTGCAACTCTTGCTGTCTTGGAGGATTGAATCCATGATTTCAAACCTAGGATTGATCTATGCATTGACTTTTTTTCAGGGGATGTATTCGTTAATGTGTTCGTGAACCTTTCTTCGTTGCTCTCCCTTATCTTTCGGTCTCAATTTCTAAAACAATACTTATTGCACGTGGCAGCAGCATTCTCATGTGGATAAATACTGCTATACAGATATGTACATTTTTTTTCATCACTACTTCCGTCCCAAAATAGATATGTCTTTCTAAAAAGTCAAATATTTTTAAGTTTGACAAAAATAATATTAATACTTTGTATTTCAAATAATTTTTTATGAAAATATACTTCTTGTACATTAAAAATAGAATTATATTTTTATATAGTTTAGTTAAATTTTAAAATATTTGACATCTCATAGAACGAGATATGCATTTATCTTTGAGATAGAGAGAGAGTAGGTCTTTCTCTCTAATACTCCCTCCATCTCATCAGGATATAAGACATGTACGTATTTTAAAATTCAAACTTCATTATCTTTAACTAATAATAGTCTAGTAATATAAAATTATTATAGTACAATAGTGATAACATTAGATTTATCTTTTCAAATACTATCTAATGATATTTTTGTTGTTATCATAAATTACATACAATAGTATAAAATAACCGTTAAAGTATGATTTTGAAGACCGCACCAAGTCAATTCGTGCCTTATATCTTGATGAGACGGAGGGAGTATTTATTAACGTTTTTATCAGAATTTAGGTCAGTCTCAATGAGGTTTCATCAAAATTTCAAAGTCATTAAATACGTTGATGTGACACTATATTAATGAAGAGAGAGATGCTAAAAGTTTCATGGGTTTCCAAAACATAGCTGTGTTAGAAACTATGAGATGAAACACCGACTGAGGATGGCTTTAACGTGGATTTGAGACTTCCTTCCTCAATTAGTTAGGTACACTTTTATTGTACACTATTTTCCATATTCAATGTTTGAAGCACCCAGAATGTTTTAATTTTATCTTTGCCTAATTGATTCCGACAAATATCAGTAGTGGACGAGGATTTTCACATGAATATTTTTCTAAGATATATGCATTGTTCTTTAGTTTTTATAAGATACCTTTAGTGAAGTTCATTGAATTGTTAGGCAAAGTGTCCTAATCAATCTAGGAAATATTCCAATTGCTCAAATTATGAAGTACATATTTTAAAGAGCAGGTAAATACTCCCTTTGCAATAACATTGACATTATATGCAAATTACAAAATATTAGCCAACCTATTTCGACCTCTAAGGGCAGTCTCAATGGAAGAAACTGACGTGATTTCCATAGCACAAGAAATCATCTATAGAAACTATCTTCCACAATGGAGGTGTCTTCGAGTAATAATTATTTTTTCTTCCTCTTTCCCAACTCTATCTTCTTCCTCTAATGAGAGTGTGTCACGAGCCCCCCTAGAAACTGGTAGTTTCTTCCCAATGGTGATTTCATAGTTTTTTGGTGCATTTGGTAGAGTGAAGACCTGATTTCTTCATGAAGAAACCAGGTCTAGGATTTGTGCTCTCTTTCATCATTAATTAGGTTGCCATGTCAGTATTTTGCCTACGTGGCAAGTCATTTAATGATGATAAAAACCATCGTCAATACACCATTGGGACTGCTCTAATATTCTCTAGAAGAAAACGTTCTCAACACGAGCTAAGATTTATCCGAAAAAATAGGAGGGTGCTCGTGGGCGGACGGATCGCAACCGAATGTTAAGATTACCGTCGTCTGCCTCCCCCCACCCTCCGAGCTCCTGACTCCTGAATCCTGACCCATCAAAACGTTCTCCAGCAGCGTGACATGCTGAACCGACTGCATCAAAATCCCTCGCCGCCGCCGCCTGTCACGCCCCTTGGCCGCCGACGAGGGTTCGCCGCCGACGTGAGGAGATCCGAAGTGAGACGCAAAGATAGGAACGGCGGAGGAAGGTTCCTCTGTCCGATTCTGTTTTCTGATAATGAATAGTTGTCCAACGTTTACAGGTTCACGCTTAATACACCCTCGCCCTTGGGCCCACATGACATACTTAGTACGTTACAAATAGTTCAAATACGTTTTCACTAAATCGAAGCGTACTACTAGATATAGTCTTCACTTTGTCTTCTCAGGTCTGACATCTCCCCCTGCCGAAGTTGATGCTTGTCCCCAAGCAGGTGCTTGCGGGTATCGCTGGCGAAGGACGTGGTAGTATTCCCAGGTAGAAGAAGCTTGTGGCAGACCTGACCACTAGATCAGCACCTGAGGAGTAGCAGCGTTGCCGCGCTTCACGAGACGACGTTCAATCACCTTGTCTGGTACCGCCGAGGCCGCTTCGATGTCTGTTGTGACCGGCAACTGGGAGAAGACAGGAGTGGAATCTGCAATGAAAGGTTTCAGTTGGGAAACATGGAAGACATCATGAATCTAACTGTCTTGAGGCAGTTTCAGGCGGTAAGCCACACGGCCAATGCGTTCAGTCACTGCGTAGGGGCCAAAGTACTTGAAGGCGAGCTTCGGAAAAGGTCGATTGGCTACTGAGCTCTGGGTGTAAGGTTGCAGCTTCAGTAGAACCTGATCATTCACTTGGAATTCCACATCTAAACGTTTCTTGTCAGCCATGACTTTCATTCGGTTCTGAGCTTTGGATAGATTCTCTTTGAGGGATTGCAAATGAAGCTCCCTGTGCTCCACCAACTCTGTGACTGATGATGGTGTTGTGGGTAGCATGGATGGAGCAGCATCGACTCTTGGTTCATATCCATAGAGAGCCTTGAAGGGAGAACACCCCAATGATGTGTGATAAGTGGAGTTATACCACAGTTGTGCTAAGGACAACCAGGAATGCCAGGTTTGGGGTGCATCTTGTACAACACAACGCAAATACATCTCCAAGCATTGGTTTACTCTTTCTGTCTGGCCATCACTCTGAGGGTGGTACGCAGTGGTCAGTTGAAGGTTGACCTTATAGAGCTTGAACAACTCCCTCCAAAAGGCACTGACGAAGATTGTGTCTCTGTCAGACACAATGGACTGCGGAAGTCCATGGAGTTTCACCACATTGTCCATGAATAGATGTGCAATGGTGGCTGCTGTATAGGGGTGTTTCACTGCCACAAAGTGAGAAAATTTAGTTAACCTGTCCACTATCACCATGATCACACTGTAGCCATGAGACCGAGGTAATCCCTCAATGAAATCGATGGTGATATCCATCCAAACCCCTTCTGGTATTGGTAGAGGTTGGAGAAGGCCAGCTGGGTGCTGGTTAACATGTTTGGCTTGTTGGCAAGTAGGACATTGTTTGATGTACTCTTCCACTGCCATTTTCATTCCTTTCCAAGCAAAGTGGTTCTTGAGTCTTTGGTATGTTGCTTTAGTGCCTGAGTGTCCTCCAATGGCACTGGAGTGAAATGTTGCAATGAGCTTAGTTTGCAGTGCCAAGTTTTGTGCAATCCACAACTTGTCTTTGTATCGAATGACACCATTGTCCAAACTGTAGCCAACTGAATTGGGACTGGTGACAGCTAGTTGAGTGAGTAGCTGCTGGGCTCTAGGATCTGTAGCATAGGAGTTGAATACTTCCTATAGCCAGTCAGGTTTGACCAGGGACACAACATGTAGACTGTGTAAGTGTGCTACCCTTGACAAGGCATCTGCCGCCAAGTTGTCTTTCCCTTTTTTGTAAACAATTTTGAACTGTAGACCCAGAAGTCTGGTCATTGCTTTTCTCTGCATCTCTGAATGCAGATTCTGTTCTTGTAGATAAGCCAAGGATTTGTGGTCTATCAGAATGACAAATTCCTGTCTTTGGAGGTAGTGTCTCCATCTCTCCACTGCCATAATGAGTGCTAAAAACTCCTTCTCATAGATTGACATGGTCTTGTGTTTCTCTCCCAATGCCTTATTGAGAAAAGCAATTGGTTGGCCTTTTTGCATGAGCACGGCCCCAATTCCCACTGCACAAGCATCGGTTTCCACAGTAAATGGTTCTTTGAAGTTGGGTAGAATGAGCACTGGAGTGCTGGCCATAGCTAACTTCAGTTCATCAAAAGCTTCTTGGGATTTGGTGTTCCACTGGAATTGCTTATTTCTGAGCAAGTTGGTCAATGGCTTGGCAATGATCCCATAACCTTGTACAAACTTCCTATAATACCCAGTTAAGCCTAGGAAGGCTCTTAGCTCAGTGACTGTAGTGGGCATTGGCCATTGTAGCATGGCTGCTGTCTTTGTTGGGTCAGTAGCTACCCCTTGATCAAATATGATGTGCCCAAGGTACTCCAATTTACTCTGAGCAAAGGAGCACTTAGAGGGTTTCAAGTATAGTTGGTTGTCCTATAGGGTGTGAAGGACTAACTGCAAGTGATGTTGGTGATCTTCCAATGATGTGCTATAGATGAGGATGTCATCTAAAAACACTAACACAAATTTCCTCAAAAAGGGTTGTAAGACCTGGTTCATGATGCACTGGAATGTAGCTGGGGCATTAGTGAGCCCAAATGACATCACCTTGAACTGATATGCCCTTGGTGGGTCTTAAATGTTGTCTTGTACTCATCTGCCGGCAGCATACGCACTTGGTGATATCCAGACCTCATATCCAATTTAGTGAAGATTTTGGCACTTGCTAACTCATCCAAAATTTCTTCAATCATAGGCATGGGAAACCGATTCTTGATTGTGAGGTCATTCAGCTTCCTGTAGTCAATGTAGAACCGCCATGTGTCATCCTTTTGTTGACCAACAGGACAGGGGAGGCAAAACAGTTATGCCTGTGAATAATGAGGCCAGCTTGAAGCAGCTTTTGGACTTGTTCCTCTATTTTAGTCTTGTGTTGTGGAGAGTAGTTATAGGGTCTGGCATTGAAGGGTATGGCATCAGGAATGAGGGGAATGGAATGATCATAGCTTCTGGCTGGTGGAAGGGTTTGGGGGTCTTGGAAGACTTTGTGGTAGGTGTCTAGGATTTGTTGGATGGCTGGTGGGGTTTGTGGGGGGTAATCAATGGGTGGTGGAGGTTGGGTGGGTTTGACAATGACAAAGGCCCAACTATTGTTGCCTTTGGTGTCCTTGTAGAGCTTAGTGGCTGAAATGGGTTTGGCTTGCAAGGGGGAGAAAGAATGCCCTGGAGCAGCATAGGTTTGTTGTTGGTGGTAAACTATAAGGACTTCTTGGTCCAGTCAACCTCCATGGATCCCTGTTTCTTGAGCCAGTCATATCCTAGTATAGCATCATAGGTAGTCATATTCAGGACTGTCATGTCACTGCTCAATGTATGTCCCTGTAAGTACCACTATAGGTTGGGAACTTTGGCTGAGGTTGTCAAACATGTGCCATCTGCTAAGGTTACCTTTCTTGTTGGAATAGGGACAGTGGATAAGTTGGCTAGCTGCACAAAGTTGGAACTGATGAAGCTATGTGAGCTGCCTGAATCCAGTAACAGTAACATGACCTTATCTTGGACCATTGCTTTCAGTTTCATGGAATTGTCATTGTCTCTGCTGGACAATGCATTCAGTGATAGCTGACAGAAATCTTCAGCAAGGGCATCTTCTTTAGCTAAGTGATTGAGTACTTCTTCAGGAATCTCTTCTTTGGCTATGTCCAAATCATTGATTGCCAAAGCATTTACCTGTACCTTCTGGTGTTTAGGATAGTGCTCTTGATGGCCTGGCTCATATTTGTCACCACAAGTGAAACATAGATTATTTTCTCTTCGATAATCCCTTAATTTCCTGAGCCTTTGCAGATTGAAGTTTGGCTGTTGGGCGGGTGCATCTCCTCTATACTGCTGAGCAGATTTGTAGGCTTGAAGTGCTTTATGGTGTCTGAGTTTGTTTCTGTCAATGGTTCACTGTTGAATGCGAGCAATGACTGATGCTCTTTCCACATTGAGAGGCACATGAGGCTCTACAGTAGCTTCGATGTCTTCTCTTAGTCCCTGGACAAAGGTAGTGGCAAAAAACAATTCACCATAATGATAGTTATGCATGGAAACCTCATATTGTAAAGCTTGAAAAGCTGTGGTGTAATCTTCCACAGTGCCCATCTGCCTGAGAGTGAGGAGGGCATCGAGGGCCTGTCTATAGTCATCTGCTCCAAACTTTTCCTGTATCACCTCATAGAATATTTTCCAGGTTGGGATTGGGTGACTCTGCTTGTAGGCTTGCCACAATTTGGATGCATTACCTTCCAAATGCATTGTAGCAGCAGTGACTTGAAGTGATTCAGGGATGCTGTAAATGGTGAAGTAGTTCACACACAGTTGTCAAACCAGATGGTTGGTTTGGTGCCATCAAACTTGGGAAAGTAGAGTTTGGGCAAACTGTGGTGAGGTAGAGAGTGTGTCTTTGAGGTTTCCCCTTGATGCTTAAGATTTTTAGAGCCTCCCAGCTTGAACTCAGTCTTCTTGCTGAAAATGTTCTGAAAATTTGGGTCATTCTCCTCATATACCATGGAACTGGAATCAGAATGATCAAATTGGGCATCTTTTTCCATTTGTCATATTGTCAAGGTTGCTACTGCTTGGCCATTTTCCTGCACTTGTTGGGCACTGAGGTTCTGATCTTCTTTAGTTGAAGTCAAGTCCTGCTTCATCTCTTGTTGAATAACCCCCATGCTATTGATTTGAGAAAAGAGCAGGTCGAATTGCTCCATGACTTGATCCCAGCGACCCTTTTCATCATCGGACGTCTTCGACATGGTGTCTAGGACGAATTGCGTCTGCTTCGAGGGTTTTGGTGGAGCCGTGGTGATGCAGCTTCCTGAGAACACGGAGAATAGGCGAAGCAATCGGTTTAGTGTACACCTCCCCGTTAACCTTGCTTGCCTGGTCGCCGACTACTCCTGGAGCGTGGCACTACCAAGGAATTTTACACGGAAACAACGTTCCGCAACCCGAATAAGTGGACACTCTGCACCGTCTTCTCCCACCCCGCAATCGGTTAAGGCAGCTCCGAAATTTTACACAGGAACTTGTCCTGAAACCCTAACTAGCCCCGAATTGCGTGTGCAATGAAAGGATAGAACATGTGTGATGACGTGCTCACCGAGGTTCCCGTCGCCGCCTTCTCCGCACCCGGTATGTCGATGTCGAACTGCCATCGAAGTACTCGCCGCGTCGAGTGTAGCGGTGGATCTGGTGGCTGGTTGTGGATTGGTGGGTGGGTGGGTGGTGGATCTGTGGCTAGGCGACGCCAGATCGATTGCTGACCTAGCTCTACCGAAGAAGGACCTCTGGGATCTCAGATCGAACACCTGGGGTGCGCGACTGAGATCAACCTGCATCCCGGACTTACGAGCTGAAGATCGAAACAAACAAGGACGGGAAATGAGCTGAGGATAGATGGTCTTTGATACCACTTGTCACGCCCCTTGGCCACCGACGAGGGTTCGCCGCCGACGTGAGGAGATCCAAAGTGAGACGCAAAGATAGGAACGGCGGAGGAAGGTTCCTCTGTCCGATTCGGTTTTCTGATAATGAATAGTTGTCCAGCGTTTACAGGTTCACGCTTAATACACCCTCGGCCTTGGGCTCACATGACATACTTAGTACATTACAGATAGTTCAAATACGTTTTCACTAAATCGAAGCGTACTACTAGACATAGTCTTCACTTCGTGTTCTCAGGTCTGACACCACCACCGCCACCGCCAAACCAACGGTATTTGTTCCAATTTGTTAGGGTCTGTCCTCACTTTTGTTCGATCTTTGGTTCTTTTCCTCCTCGCACCCGATCTGAGCGCCACCTGCATGTTTGTTTCGTGAATACCTACTACTTGTTTTTTCCTAAACATTACCCAAATACTAAAATTTATTGTATCCTTTATTATATTGACTTTAGTTACATCACGATATTTGCCTGTTGATCCTTCTGGCTTCTGCAGGTTTGGAATGAAATATAAATGGGGAGATGGTTGCGCAGGAGAAAATGATAAACATAAGAAGCAAAAATCTCATACAACAGGTATCACAATTGAGTCCTTTCCATGATTTTTAAGTTTTTCACTTTTAACTGTAATAACACCCTAAACCACACTTTTACATGTTTCTTTCACTAGTGCATGGGGATCTGATTGATGTCTTTGAAGAACAATTCGGTGATTTGTATGATTCTGGGCATGGTGTCTGGAGTGAGTTCAGTAAAGGAGTTGCTTCAATGTTATCTGAAAGTGTTCTTGGTGTTGCTTCATTTAGGGGTGAATACACTGTGATATACTCATGGGCTTCAATATTTTGTTTGACCATAATTGATGAATAATTGAATATATGATTGTGTAGGTTATAAGATGGTAGGTTCATGCTCAGGCATAATTATACTTTGCAAGCCACTCGTCACAACTTTGCTCACTTCAGCAAGTTTGGTGAGATCTTCTCATGATGAAAGCCAGATTGACCATGACTTGATGGTGAGTTGCTAACCACTCTCTACTCCTTTTATTTGCTAAAAACCTGATGGGGTTTTCTGCCTTTGTTATTATTACAGGTTAAAGTGCGTAATGTGCATGACCAGTATTGGTTGGTGTAACACGCCGGATGATCTGAGCGTGAGAGATAGTTGATGAAGACCGAGTTAGGGCAGCGGGAGGGGTGCTGCCTGCTGCTGCTGGATGTCCACCTGCTATCTGCAGGGGGGAAGGAACCTGCAGAGGTGCTGCTGGCTGGCTGCTGGGAGGAGGCCGGCTACTGCTGCTGCGGCTGGATGCTGCTGGGGGCGGCGGCACACATAGGAGAGAGGAGGAGGGCGGCGCACAGGCGAAGGGGAAAGGGAGAAGAGATAAGGGATTAACCCTAATTTGCTTGCTTTGATTGATTACATCCCCCTATATTTATAGTCCCTATAGGACTTGTGTTCCAAGTAACTATGGAAGATATCCTTATAGATTGTATTCTCCTTTCTAAATAATACTCTAATATCCTAATTTACTTTATATTCCTATTTTATTGACCGGTAGGTACTATTCACGCGCGATTACTATAGCGCGACGGCTGCCGCCGCCGTTTCTGGGTGCGCGCCCCCTCACATGGGCCGCAACTTGGCCCATTGGTCGTGGGCTGGGGAGGTCCATTAGGCGTATGACATCACTCCCCCCTTTTTCCAGTCAGCGCGTCCTCGCGCTGAAACCAAGCTAGTTGGTGACGCTGTTTGAGAGGTCTTGCCCACGGAGAATGGCCTCGACGTAGATGCGCAGGCTCCCCTGAATTGGGTCAGCGAGAATGATGTTGTCCCTCGTACCGTGGTCAACGAGCATGAAGCAATAAAGGAGGTTGCCGATGTAGCCGTAGGAGTAGCCGGTGTCTCCCATAGTCCCATGGTCCCCAAGACCCTCATGCATACAACCATGAGGTTGGCGACGCGGTTGTCAATATTGGGCGTGAAGTAGACTGGAACTTGACTCCAAATTGTGGCGATGGCGTGTGTTGGTGGCGAGGTCGTCAAGTCCAGCATTGTGCCAAACATGAAGTGGTCGGGGTCGAATTCGTTAGGGGAGAGCTGTTTTGGATGAGAACCGTGGCAGAGGGCGATGAAGACTCCGTCCACACGAAACAGCAGATGGCCCCCGTCGTCGAGGAAGAGCACCGTGACTGAAGAGAAGGCGCCTCTCGGCCATGGCCGACCTAGTAGGATCCCCGTTGGTGTAGAATTGTTGTCGGTAGATGTTGGGGTCGAATGGCGCCCAAGAGCCAAGTGCTTAGCACCGGCTGGTCCCTCCCGTCGCATGACCTGTAAAATGTCAGGTAGAAGTGGCGAAGCGGCCGGGTCATAGAGATATCCGTCAAAGAAGAGTAGGCCCTGGTCCAATGACCATGCAGGAGCGGTTGTCCCTTGGTCGATGGTGATGGTGATGCTGCGCAAGTCACGTCGTTGTAGGATAGACTGACGAAGGTTGGTGAAGACGGTGGCGTTGATGGAGCTCAGGTGGTCAAGTGCAGTCGGCCGTTGGGCCCGGCTAGCACGAAACATGATGTCGTGGTAGGGTGGTGGCGACGCTAGTCGGGTTGGTGATGTCGGTTGAACTAATGGAGGTGCTGGTAGAGCACGAATTGTTGCTTGTTGGCGTTGTCGGCGTACGGTGCTGAAGGTGACGGAGTTTCCTTGTCGCTCGAATTGCATCTCTAGGGGCAAAAAGTTCCATGTGATGCGTTCGAAGCTTGGCAGCCATGGTGTGTCGAGGATGATATTGGTGTTGGTGCTCATGTCGAGGATGAAGGCATCAACCCAAAGGGTCTTTGTGTCGCTGTGGAGTGGGACATTGAAGCAGACACTCCGAGATGTTACCTTGTCGCCGTTGCTGTTGAGGATGGTAGTGCTGATGTGCTGTGTCCTGAGGCTGACGAGGCGGGCGAAGTTGATGTGGATCCTGTTGTGGGTAACGCGTGGGTTGATGAAGATCTCGATGCCATTGTCGCGGATCGTGCCCGTGAGGCACATGGTGCACCATCCTTGCACCGCCGTGTTCGGTGCAACGATCAATAGGAGGTTGGCGTCGTTGTCAGTGGTGGTGTCGAAGTCTTTGACCATGGTGATGTCAAATAAGTGCTTGCACTTATGGCCACGGTGGATGGACTCGTTGTAGTTGAAGTATAGCCCATGTTGGTGCTGCTCCATTTTCTCATCTGCAGTAAGATGCTTGAAGAATTTTCCCTAGCTTGGTGGCCGTGTCGCTGTCGATGATGTCGTAAGTGATGTCGATGTTGGCACCTTTGGCGGATGAAGAGCGAGTTTGCCACGTATATCGTGTCCGATGGGAGAGCCGAAGTTGCGGACAAGGTGCTTGTTGTAGGCGATGTAGATGCAGTACTTGGTGATGCAGAAGTCGGCATGCTCCATGTCTATTGCTAGTTTGATCCCTGTCGTGTGCATGTACTGTAGTAGTGTTGTATTGATTGGATGAAGGATTCTATACCCGATTTCCATGTCATTAGGGGCGTCTTGCCCTCTAAAGGACTTGCAGCAGTTGAGCCATGCATCCGTCGTGTCGTCGATCACGGAGAAGGACAACTTGGCGTAGTGTTATTGGCGTGGAGGTGTTGCTGACGGGTTAGGAGCCGGTGGTGTTCCTGTTGCAGGCACCTGCTGTGCTGGCGGCCAGGTGGCTGGCTGAGGAAGTTGGGGGCCGCCTGGGACGGGCTGTGCAGACGCACAGATCGTGGGGGTATGTCGAGCGGGAGAAAGCACGGTGGAAGTAGTTGTTGCAATGCTGGTGGTGCCGTGAACAGGCTGTTCGACACGTCCACGATGATCTCTAGGGTGTTGGAGGAGTGAGATTCCTTCATCTTGATGTTGAGGAAGGGTTTGTCGGTGGAGATCGTGACACCCTTGGTCTCATCTTGAAGGTCATCGACAACATCCTTTAGTTCCAATCTGGATTGGATGCCTTGGATAGGGGCGTCGCTGTGGAGACGTGCTTGCTCGAGGGCGTGCAGGCGCTTGTCCAGTTCGACGAGTTGCTGATTTCACTTGTCAAAATCAGCGCTCTCCATGGAGTTGGCGGAGGTGGAAGTCATGGATGGCATGGGCGCGGCTGTGACCAGGCAGCAGCGAGGTGCTGCTGCTGCTGGCGGCGCTGCTAGGGCAGCAGGTAGGGCAGGAGGCGGTGCAAACTTCTGTTCGTCCTCTAGGTTAGCAAAAAAAATTCTGATTTTTTTCAGCCAATGATTGGTGAAATTGCTCATGTTGTCCGTGCCGACGGCGGAATCCATGGATCGTATAGGTCTCCGATACCAGGTGTAACACACCGGATGATCTGAGCGTGAGAGATAGTTGATGAAGACCGAGTTAGGGCAGTGGGAGGGGTGCTGCCTGCTGCTGCTGGACGTCCACCTGCTATCTGCAGGGGGGAAGGAACCTGCAGAGGTGCTGCTGGCCAGCTGCTGCTGCTGCGGCTGGATGCTGCTGGGGGCGGCGGCACACAGAGGAGAGAGGAGGAGGGCAGCGCACAGGAGAAGGGGAAAGGGAGAAGAGATAAGGGATTAATCCTAATTTGCTTGCTTTGATTGATTACATCCCCCTATATTTATAGTCCCTATAGGACTTGTGTTCCAAGTAACTATGGAAGATATCCTTATAGATTGGATTCTCCTTTCTAAATAATACTCTAATATCCGAATTTACTTTCTATTCCTATTTTATTGACCGGTAGGTACTGTTCACGCGCGATTACTTTAGCGCGTGTACTGTAGCGCGACGACGGCTGCCGCCGCCGTTTCTGGGTGCGCGCCCCCTCACATGGGCCGCAACTTGGCCCATTGGTCGTGGGTTGGGGAGGTCCATTAGGCGAATGACAGTTGGGAACAGTGAAACACTATGATCTTGACTATGATATTCTACATGTTGACATCCAGACCCCGTATCTTTGTGTAGCACACCTTTACCATGAAGTGCAACTTGGGCCAGGTAGCAAGGTAGTAGCTGTGGGTCGTGTTTTCAACACGAAAAAATTGATTGCTGCAAGCGGGTTAGTGAAGGACAAAAGGGACATATCTGATCAGAAAGAGTGTACTACCTCCACTTGTAAAATCAGTAAGGTACACTGTTGTCATGTATTTTTACATGTTGGAAACAAATAGTTGCATCAAGATATGATTGGCTTAATCAATCACTGCTTTTACTTAACTTCACCCTTGGTTAATTGTCTTTTTCTTGAAGTAATCCTGGTTTGTCTCTTTTCTGTCTATTTGCTAGGTTGGGATTGGAGGACCCCTTATTGATTTAGATGGAAACTTTCATGGCATGAACTTGTATGGTGAGGGAGAAACACCCTTCCTTCCAACAAATATAATTCTTGAATGCTTGAAGCGCTTTGGGTTATCTCGGTATGTCTTCCATGTATGCTTGTAGGCCTATATGTTTTGCTGCACCAATTTCCTGGCACCAATTGGGCTATCTTACTGCTCTGATAATATTCTATTTCATCATGTTCCCCTCATGTGAGGGAAAGCACTTCAAAAATATGATTGAGAGGTGTTGGCTCAAGTGGGATTTTTGGTCTGTAATTCTGTTACTAAATCAGCTATCCAGCAAAAAAAATGGCTAGCCAAAAGTTTGCTTGCCTAAAATTTGGCTAATGACTGGCAACTGGCAAGGAATGTATGTGATATGGTTAAGGAGACATGTTCTTGCTGAAATTTGTGGCAACCACCAGAGTGCCAAATTTCAGGCGAACTCAATTTTTTCTAAGGTTAATTTGATAACAAATAAAACACTTTTATAATCTTGGCATTTGTAGTTTATATGCTTTTGCAGGCCCAATGGTCCCTGTTAACCCTTTTGGCATTTTTCAGTGCCTCTGCTTTTTTTAATGTTTGTTTATTTAAAACACTTAGGTTGTTTACCCCTTTGAGTCAATGAGTACAGGTGTCTCCTGGACGCTTGCTACGCCCATTGTTATCTAGCACTTCTGTTTGAATATCGCAGCTAATATATTTGTTCAGATTTCGTGCTAATTCTTTATGGATTACTCTCATTTACGTTTTCCTAGAGGTTTCATACAATATTTTCGCAACGTGGACTCTTTATGGAGCTCAAACTATTATGGGTACTATTATTTACGGGATCCCTAGAGGTTTAATGTAATATTTCCTCAATGTGCACTCCTCTATGGAGTACGTGTGACCATATGACTTCAAACTTTTAGCCTTTTAGGTAAGCACTTCTGTAAGGTTATTGTAACAAATATGCCTTATTCTACTGCAGGATTGGAAATAGGCAGGGAGCCTATTGTACAAGTAAGAAGAGAAAAACTGAACCTCTTACTTTTGAATAGATCAGACATTTTTTTCTTCCTTATCTACTGTTGGATCTGTAATGTGAGGATGGTTTCACAGTTGTACTTATAAATAGCATGCTATGTAGTCAATTTCTTTGTGATAAGCAGTTCAACTTGTGTGATAAAAGCAAATGTGCCCTGATGGCACATACATGGATACACCCTATATTTACACATCGAGTATGCACGATATACAGCTGATCAATTTTGAATTTTGACCCGAAAATGGATTAGCACTTAGACACATATCATCTACAATAGTGTAGATTTTGGGTGGATGTGCAGATATTTTCAATTATGCTTATGCTACCTGCTTGATGAGAATAATGTACAAGTGCTTGTTTGCAATAACTTTTTTTTTAATTATGCCAATGCCTCTTTACTCATGTAGATGCTATGTGCCACAAGGATTACCAAACTGATTTGGTCTATCCACAAGGTGAACTCTTATGGCCACTAAATTGGTTTTTTTTTCAAGTTGTATCGTATTTTAGTTGTTGTATGGAGTAGGTTTACTTATTGGTTACTGTCGAGTATAATTTAAAATTCTATGCAGGTATGTTATTTTTTCTCTGGTGCTTTCAATATCTGTTTTAAAGGATTTTAGCATTCTGGTATTAACATATGATCAGTAATGATTTATTCATGGCCGCTTTACCATATTTCCAGACCTTGTTGATACGCTACGTGAAGCTTTATGCTGTCGCAGTTATCCATTGCCACCTAAATGGTGTGGTGGGTGGTTGAACCAGATTCAAAAACTTGTCCTCTATTATTTTCTAGCTTTATTCTGATATACTCACTGCTCTGTTATAACATGATTTTAAACAGTAGGCATGCGTTTGGTTAACTCTTTTGAAGAAAGATTTCGCCCCATTGATCCTTGTGGTGAAGACTTCATCAATGAACTCAACGTGGAGCTTGCGTCACAGTTGTCCCAGAGTGTTGTCTCACTGGCTGCATTCAATGGTGCTTATGCTTGCTTGAATACAATCAGGACTTTTGCACGTTATTATTTTCTCAGATTGAAATAATGAGCTTAATGTTGTGCATAGGAAAAATAAGGCAGTTTGCATGCTCAGGCATACTTATATAGTACGGTCAATGCACAAGAGTACTGACGTCAGCAAGTTTGGTCAGGTATTCTGATGATGGAAGCAAAATCAGTGACGACTTGCAGGTTGGTTTTGCTATTCCTTCAGCCCTACTCATGCGTCTTACTTTAACATATTGGTTAAACTCTGCATTTGCAGATTGAAGTCCACCTTCCAAATGGGCAATGTGTCAAAGGGGTGCTGCAGTTCTGTTGTTTAGAGTACAATATCGCTGTTATCAAAATCACAGGGTTCACTGATGTAAGTGCAATACAACTTGAACGCCGAAGGAAATTCAAGTCTGGTAGTAAGGTGGTAGCCATAGGGCGTATCTTTGCTGAACGGAAATTAACAGCTACACATGTTGTGATTACTGACAAACAGAGCAAACTCGATTGTGAGGTGCTTATGGTCTCCACTTGTAAAATTACTAAGGTACACTGCTGATTTCTTACTAACCTGAAAAAAAAACTTTGTGCTATGTGTGGCTAGTGGTTTAATATGTCAATTTATACTTAACTACATAAGATATATGGCATTAGAAATCAACTTTCACCCTCAATTTTACCCTTTCTCATAGTCGCTTCATTTTGTGCTAGGCTGGGATAGGAGGCCCTCTTGTTGATTTCAGTGGGAACTTTGTTGGCATGAACTTTTATGATGATGATGAAACTCCATTCCTGCCTAGGAATGAAATTATTATGTGCCTGAGGCGTCTTCGGACTAAAAGGTATGTGTTACAATGTTCATATAGAACTTATGTGATATAATAAATACGCTGGTGAGTAATGTTGCTTGCCTAAGACTTCAATTGTTTTAAGATCATTTCTGAAGCAGTTTCAGTCGTAATAATATATTTTTAATCGAAATAACTTTTCATCAATTGTGATTATTTGTTATCATTGCTGTCAAGAATACATCATTGATCTTCATACTAGATGCTACCTTTTGTACTTCTTCCCATACCATTCGAGCATCATGTGCAACTCATCTTGTTTTGGACACCACACCTATGTATGTGTTGATGTTGTACCTTACTCTAGCATAGTCTTGTCTGTTAAACTGAAGTTGGTACAAGATAACCGTATGAACCATTTGTCTAAACTGGCTTATCATTTATTCCGACTTCACTTGGTTGGTTGTTCTTTGCCGCTCAGTTTGTGGTAGTCTATGAATCTCCCTATCATGAATGTTTTGAATGTGTTGATGACTGCTATAATTCAGTTATGTTCATGTCTGCATATAATTCAGTTATGTTGATGTGTACTGTTATGTTGATGTTTAAACTCGTTTCATTTTGGGCCTTTTTGATAGGACCAAGGCTGTTGGACGTATTGATGAGAGTCGTAGGCAGCGTTTGTTCATTTCCTCACAGGACCAGCCTCGTCTTGTCACTTCTCTTTTGAGCAAACACAGGCATCCAACGTGGCCAGCAGCCTCGTCGTGAGCAGCTCCGTTTGTTCATTTCCTCACAGGATCAGCCTCCTCTTATAACTTTTGAATGATATAACTGTTTTTTAATTCTGTACTGGTGTGCTGTACGTGATAAAGAGAACAATGTTTCAAAGAATTTTATTTTAGTAGCAATTTATGTTTAAATATGTGCTGAAGATTTACCAAAGAAGTTACCACAATGTAATACGAAAGTTGCTTCTGCAAAAATATACTAAGTTATTATAAGAGTTTTTGTCTGGGTTTTCAAATATAAAAGCAACTATCTAGGCCCCTCATCTATTGCCTCTATTGCTTGTGCACACCAAAAGTCCAAAACGAGGAGGTTGGAGACGGCGCGACCACGACGGAACCGGAGGGTCCCGGCCTCGTCAGTCCCAGCAAGCGCATGCGTAGGAAAATGGGCCGAAGGCGGCATATTTTGTGGAAGGGAGAGGTAAGCGCGTGCGTAGGAAAATGAGCCGGAGGCGGAGCTAGACAGCTGGTGGCAGCATATTTTGTGGAAGGGAGAGGTAAGTAGATGCCGGAACATTCTTTGAAACAATGGCGTGCCAACAATGGCGAGAACAAGCAGGGTGCAGCAAGGGAGGGCGGTCATTCTCCGCGATCCTAGATGCCTCGGCGCGCGGCACGGAACCGGCATCACACACAGGTGCCGCCATCCTCCGATCCTTCTGGGCATCCCCACGACGCTAGAGTCCGACCCCTGCCATCGCACCGTGCTGATCGTCAACAAAAGCAAGGAGTTTGACAACATACCCCAGGGGCATCGTCAAGCGGGCTACCTACGAACGAGGACGTCGGCAACGCGTGCCCGCCGTATCTCATCTTCGTCGACGAGGCCTCAATCTCGTGCACAACGCCAATATGGCAAGGTTCGCGCGATACTTCGACGCCACCGCGCTCCCTGGCCGGCTCCGTCCGCGACTTCCCGGCCAACTGCGGTCGTCACCTCCTCCCAGCCGCAACCTCCCAAAGTCCCAACCGGTCACCTCCCAACACTACCATGCAGTACAGAACCATGCAAATTAAGCACAGGAAGCACGGAAGACAGCACGAAGCCTCACCGACGACGACGGAGCAGGCAGGAAGCCAGTAGATCGATCACCAGAGCGCTGCCCTCGAGTCCTCGATGACGGAGACCTTTGGCGCGGGAATGAAGAAAAGGCCGTAAGATGAGGTGCGATGGAGCAGCGCGGAAAGGAGGGACTATCTGCACATGAACTTGAGCGCGCTGCGCGCCCGTACGTCAGCCGTCGCGGCGTTGCCGCCGTTCGCCCCTACCAGCACCACAGACCGAGCGGTGAGCGCGGACAACAGGAACACCACCGATCACGCAGCGGTCTGTCCTCCTCGCCCGACTTCCCGTGTAGTAGCTTACGCGGTCAAACCACGAGCGAGGAACACCGGTGGTGCTCCAGCAAGTAGCCGCACTGGTGAGCTGAAGGCACAGCCGAGGTCTCGGCATGCACGGGTACGGACGACGGTGGTCCGCCGCCACCTCGTGGTACACTAGTACGGCGTAGCGCTCTCGCAAGTCGCACCTGAGCTCCCTGTGTATCTGTATGGGCACGGTGCAGCTTCGTGTCCACCTACACGCAGGCGCCTTGCTCATGGCCCCCGCACGCTCCAATCTACGGTCAAAGCTTGAGCTGATGAATCTGAAATAATCACAGCAGCCAATTAGCCATTGGAGCGTGCGCCCTCAGTGACGAATTCGCGAGATAGCAGAGGCAATTAGCTGATAAGCAAATATAGTCGATTATTAAGGGAGCCGCACGCGTCATGATTTCATTCGACATCCGCACCGTGCAAGGTAAGGACCATCCGTACTTATTTTTTTTTCCGTGCGGGATCGTCCGCTGTTTATCCGGCTCGGGCCTGCGCCGCCGGAACAGGCCACTGCGGCCTCCTAGATTCTGAAGAAACGGAACACTTTGTGTTTAAGAAAAATCAAACAGCTAGACAACAGCGGTGCTCTCTGAATGAACAAGTCCGAACACACAATTAGAACGAAATGTTCAGAGACCAAATAATGGAACAAAATGTTCAGAGACCAAAATAACGCCAGTTCATGTGATCTGGCAAGACAAAGAACTTCAATGGTGACCTTGCACTACAGGAAATCGTGCAGTCGCCGAGTGCTTAGCCTTTTGCACTTGGCAACTAGCACTCGGCAGAAACCGAGTCGGCAACTAATTTAGTTGTCGAGTGTCAGATTTCGGGCACTCGACAACTAAATTGCCGAGTGTTATTTTAGTTGTCGAGTGCCGAGTCAAGCACTCGGCAACTAAAATTGGGCCATCAACCTTGACGGACTAGTTGCCGAGTGCCGCGCCGAGTGCCAACTAAAAAACTTTAGTTGTCGAGTGTCATCCACGTGGCACTCGGCAACATATTTTTTAATTTTTTTATTAATAATTAATTGCCGAGTGCAATGACACTCGGTAACTTTGGGAAACTGGCATTTTTAGGCTCTCTGTTTCCCAGAGTTGCCGAGTCCAATGGTCATTGCACTCGGCAACTAAAAAAAATTACTATTTTTTTGTTTTTTTTTATTTCCAACAAAACAGAGACAAAAATAGACAGATATATGTCACATTCATCATTCAAATCACATATATATCGCATCCACCATTCAAATCACATACATATCCTCACATCCATCATTCACAATCCATCATACGCATATAACATCACAAACATCCATCACAAACGTCCATAATACGTCACATACACATATAGAGTCCATAGATCTATCACATAGAGTCTAACTCAAGTCTAAGTCCACAAGTCCACAAGTCCATAGATCCATAGTCCACATGTCTAAGTCTAACTCAAATCTAAGTCTAATACAAGTCTGAGGGGCATGAAAATAGACAAATGACAAGTACCTACTGCTGCCATCCTGACCAACCGGTCCGTGAAGAAGATCCATCTGACAACCCGGCTTGTGGAGGAGTGTCAGTTGGCCAACCCTGCTGTGGAGAGGGACCACCGCCTTGAACCATCCGGTTCGAACTCATAGACACTTGCTGCACAAAGAAGAAGTCAATTAATGAGTATCTGCAGGAAATTAGCACAAGTCCTAGGAATAAACCACTAGACATACTTACCGGTGTCCCGAAAACAATAGGCTGTGGAGGAGGAGGAGCCACAGGCATGTTGACACAAAAAGCGTCAGATCTGTGAACACTTCGGGCTATTACCCAAAGCTCGATGTCGAGGGTGTGCCAGTCGATTTGACCAATCAATCGACAAGGATGATAACTAGAACAAGCTGAACGAGACGACAGCGATGCGCCCGGACGTCAAGGCTCAGATTGATCAAGGGTAACTAGAGCAGAGCTAGACGAGGCAAACAACGATGCGCCCGGATTGCCAAAGCCTAGAGGTACTCCCACGCGGAACTAGCAAGAATTTGACGGAGATCAAGGTGATGCAGCCCGTCGAAAGCTTGAAAGAACTCGTTGAAAACTATAACTAATGCAGTAGAAGGTAAATTGCGATAAAAAGTAGAATAAGATAAAATTGGTTTGTTTTTGAATTGGATTTTTTTATTCCATAGCCCTCGGGCATATATTTATACTCCCGCATGAAGAGCTGTACAAAGACACGACATTATCCTTCCTAAAACAAACTCCTACTTTAAAGGAAACTGACTCGGGCAAGAGCCGGATAACAATACTTATTTCCTAAACAAACACACCTATTTTAAAGGAAAATAAACGACCCATGCAAGAGTCGGACTCAAACTACTATAATAATACTGGTACAAAACACCAGTTTCCTTATGCTTCCTTTCGATGGAAACTTTCCATCGGCAGACCCCTTCAATCCGCACCTTCCTTCTTTGGCCACTTGTAATCCTTTGCTGCCGCTAAGTGCTAAGTCACGCCCATCGGCATCGGCAACATTTTCTCGATCGGCAATCGGCAGCATCTCTTCATCGGCAATCGGCAACGAGCCCTTATCGGCAATCGGCAACCACTCTTCATCGGCAATCAGCAATGACTCTTCATCGGCAATCAGCTTCAGCAAGACCTCACCAATTATCCTTTGTCGGCAAGGATCATCTAACCTTTATCGGCAACGCACTTGGCCTTCTGCAGCAGTTTATCGGCAACATTGGCTCAGAATTTTCCCGATGCCGATGGAGAACGGCCACTGACCAGTCAAGCCTCAGCCCACTTGACACGTGTCAAGAAACGGTGTCAACACATGCCCCCCAGTTTCGGAGCGTATAACTTTACGTGCCGAAATTCTCTCCACTGTAGCCGTTGCTGTAGCCGTTACCCTCGAGATAGGTGTACGATTTCATCGATCCCTGCGTGTGGAACTGTAATTTAATAATAAAATCCCTCGATTGTAGCACAAACAGTTACAGACCACCTCAACCACCGCGCGTATCTACCGCGGGCCTCTCCACATTCCTGCACAGTGTGAAACAGAACCCCAAAATACCCCTGAACAGGCTTATAAAAGTTACCGGGATCCACACCGTCCTTTTTACCCGAGCTCATTTTACTTTCACCTTCCTGCCTTCATCTTCAACCTCCGGCTGCTCTGAAGAACACAGGCTCGAGCAACAGTACTCCTTCACAATCCAAGGACGAACCAAGCATCCCTCTGACTCCAAATGGCGATCCAAGTCGACATCCCGAAGGTAAGACTCATTCTCCATTCAATCCAACCTTCTGCTGGTTCCTTTTCTCGCATAAATCTGGATTTATCCCCATTCTTTTTCTGATTCGTCCCTCCTTCTTCGAACCCTAGGAGTTGTACAATAAGGTAGTGATTCCCCTCGTCGGTTCTAGCCTCAGCTGCTTAGGCCCAATGGGTAATCCAGACCCCACCCTCATCATTAATGCAGAAACCAACCGGGTATCGTTCAGATCCGAGCGCTTTGATCTAGCACTGTGGAAGGACACATTCCGCTCATGGCCCAAGCTAACTAAAGGATGGAAGAACTGGTACCTGAGAGTAGTCAGATCACAGCAAGTGTACTGGCAAGAGCGTAACTTGGATGAGTGTGTTAGGCTCTCCATTGCCGATATGGAGAAGAACGAAAACTTGATGATGGCAGCCTCATACTTCTGGTCCGACAGCATAAACGCTTTCCTCTTCAGGCATGGACCGGCTACCCCAACCCTTGCCGATGTCTATATGCTAACCGGCTTGGACATCACCTCTACCGATACGCTTAGCCTTTTCAACAGGAAAGCTGAGCATAAGGTGAACACCCGGAACATCGGCGGCTGGACAGGCTACATCAAAGAGAACCAGAAGACCGGATCGGTAACTCAACGGGAGCACGCCATCTTTTTAAACAAGTGGTTGGAAAAATTCATTTTCTGCGGGAAAACCATCGGTCCGACCACCATGCACCTCCCAGCGGCTGAACTGCTTGCCGATGGAACGAGGCTCCCTTTAGGCAGGTATCTTCTTGGATCATTTACCGATTGCTGCATCAAGTATCCAATAAGCTACTACTAGGAGAGCCCATCGACAATCTCGGAGGCCCTTGGTGGTTCGTCAATCTATGGCTGAACGCACACATGCACAAGGCTCTCGGGTTTGATCTGTTTGCCCAACAATTCCCGAGGGACATATCGGAAGATTACCGATACGACGATGACGAATCGGCAACTCGCCCTCCGCTTAACTTTGGAGAGGATATCATAGTGCTGCCAGGTACCGATGCCGATGTGGAGCACTTCGGCTACTATTTCCAGAAGTTCTACAATGGACTTCCCTCCTCGGAACGGGCCTGGTGGCCATATCTTGACGAACACAACCAGTTCCCGTTGTTGTTCAACTTGTCTGACATGAGCTTGCCTGAGAACCAAGCAATCATGAGAGCCAGCATCACTCCCCGAGCCATCCCAGTGAATATCTTTGGATCTGGGAAGAATGCTTCGCCATCCTATGAATTTTACTACCCATCGGCAGCAGCGAGACAACTGGCATTTGGCCAACTGCCGATCAAGCTCTGCTTCTCCAAGGTAGTAAGACCTAGGCAGACAATCTCCAGTAGTCTGGACTGGAACAAAGTCATCAGCCTTCCTGCCGATGCCGATCTGTCAGACCTTGACTTGTCTTCCTGGTCGCCAACCTCCTTCATCACCAACGAGTTCAAGTCTTGGTGGCAAGAGTGGAAGTGCCAGTTACTCGCCAAGTCTTCGCACTATTATCGGCACCTGATTGACGCCGATTACATCATTCCCGATGACGCAGTAAGTCTGCTATCTGATATACTTTTAATACTTTATTTTTGTCATCGGAATCATCACCTAACCCCTTTACACCTGACAGGCCGATGATCCAGTCCCCACAACGAGCAACAGTGGTAGGCCCTTTATTATTCGGATAATGGGCCCCATATCGATCATCGGCACCAAAGCTCCGACGCTGGCCGCCTTCACGCCTCAACAGGTACCTACGTTGGCACCTACAAAAGCTCAGGCTACATCGGCTGCCGCTGTTGCCTTGACGCGAATTTATGCAGTAAACTCGTCTTTACTTGTACCGATTACATACTACTTCATCGGCAACATTTATCTTGTATAACTTGCTCTGTATTTTCAGGCACTATGGTCATCGGCATCTGCTTCCAGCAGGCAAACACCTTCCAGCCCGGCTGCCGATGCCCCTCGGTCTTCATCCAAACGGGTCGGCTCCCCTGCTGCTGCGCTGACAAAAAAGAGGCGCCTGAGGCTGACTTCTCCTCCACCATCGGCTCCGACTGCGCCATCAGCTGTCGATG